>OVBI01001557.1:0-27752 GCA_900406495.1 Sisymbrium altissimum
CCCGATTATCAGCTCAAAACACTCTGAGTGTTAAGTGTCACAAGACTAACAGTGACAGAAATTAACTATCAGTTTACGTTTTACTGTAATAGAAGTTAACTATCAAAAGCAAGAATGTAAGCAAAACAAAAAATCAAATAACTTCTTGACCAAATATGCAATAATTTAAGAAGATCATGGAGAATTGATGAGATTTTAAAGGAAAACAGAGCGGAAGAGGGATAAAAAGGTTTATCCTTTGGACAACTTAAATCTAAGAATTATAAGCAAATTAAAAGAAGGTTAAAATCGTTTGTTTGGTGAGTTGAGTTCAAATGAATTAGTTGGTTTTCATTCAATGTCTTTTTTTCTTGTTTCTATAGTTTTAAATCGTGTTTAGCGTTTACTCTATCAAATATGATAACTAATAGTATTCACTAAAGTAGATTTAACTATTTCTGGTCAAAACATTTAAATACTCTCTTTTTTAATATTTTTCATTTTACTATATAATTAAATCTGAGTATAACCTAATTTTGTATGTATCATTCATTCTGGATGAATCTAAATTTGATGCTTGATTTTGATTGAATCTTACACTGAGTTATACTGTTCACTTCGTTTAAACTTTTGATTCTAATTTTTGGACCAAATTAATTATACCATGCTGCATGTTGCTTAAAAAGCCAAAACACATGTATTATTTTACTCGAATTCAATTCATCTGCTAAAGAAACTAGGACCATGTCATTTACTCGTTTTCCAAATTTCCACCCTTAATTTGGCTACACACACCGAAATTAACCCACGCGATTATTTTCCCTAGTAGGTCAACTATTTTCTCTAGTCCATTATTGACTTTTGCATATGGGAGAATAAATAGGACATCGATTTTGTTTTGTTTTTGGAACCTTGTACCGTTGTACGTCGATTATAAATTCTCTATCGCATTTTCTGTATAAATTAATATCGCATTACTATGGTACTGAAGTGGAGTATATATTAAAAAAAAAAAATCTTGTGGTGGAGACCCATAGTTTCACAAGAGATTCCACTTCAGTACCATAGGTAGTGCATCTACATTTGAGCCAACAAGCCAATGGCATTAGATTCTCCAAAGTTTCTATATGTACGTATACAGTAAACTACCAATAACCATCAATCTCTCGACAAATTTAGACTCACTTTGGTGGTTTTACAGCTTTCAGTGATTAACCTCATAAAAAGAAATTTTATGGTCTTGATCGAATATCTCTCTAACTTATTTTGTCGGGACTTATATATGAAAGAAGCATATTACAAGTTCTTCTCAACGAATGAAACTCCTAACACGTTTCTTCCACGCCCTTCTTTTTTGCCTCTATTAAATGCAACCATTGAGGATGTGAGCTTCATGCAAAGACGAAGGAGGTAAAATAATTTGTCAATGTAAAAAGGAGTACTGATGAAAGAGCCGAAGAAAAAGTTGTTGGTGAGTGTGAATGTTCTTGGAAGTGTTGGTCCTATAAGGTTTTTGGCCAACGAAGACGATGAAGTTTCAAGTGTTATTAACACAGCTTTGAAAGCCTATGCTCGTCAAGGCAGGATGCCGGTTCTAGGATTCGATGCCAATAACTTCATTTGCTACTCCACTAATGCCGGATTCAACAGTATTTTACATACAACTCTCTTTTCACTCTTTACTTATGTTCCTTAATTACTTCCTTTAGAATCGCGTAAATTCCTGATTAGTCTGAACTTCAATCTGGAAGTAATTATCCGGTTATAAATATAAACTACATGAATTGGTTGCATGTTTTGACGTTGTGTTAAATTTATAGTATAAAGTTTTTATCGAGAGTAACTTGATTTCATATTTCTGTATCACTGTTTTGGTGTTAGCTTTGAATCCACGAGAGAAGATAGGCTCAATGGATGTAACGAATTTCTTGCTATGCAAGAAAGAGCGACAACCACTGGGAAAAATCGAAGAAAGAAGAGAGAAGAGTAAAGCTCGGACAGGCCATGGTTGGAAAACTCGTCTTCTTCGGTCCTTATTAGGATAATATCTATACAAACACAAATCTTAATTACTCTACACAGGTTGTAAGGACTAGATCATATATATATATATCAGTGATCCTTTTTTTGGGTGAAAATACTAGATTCATTAAGAATAAGATTAACGGGGATTTCAATACAAAGTTTCTTAAACTGTAATATGGTAGATCCAACTCCAATACTGCTCTACATAGGGTTTTTTTTGTATATTCAATTGCTGCTTTTGTAGCACTGCTTAATTGCCTGAAATTAGATGCAATTTCCAATTATATAGAATGTCATCATAAATTGTAAAAACAGCCATTTTGATGACATGCCAGAGCTGGTCTAGGAAACATAAAACAGATCTTGGTGCTGTTTCTCCGCTAAAGCTTTGAATGATTCAAAAGCATACTATAAGAACCTCATGTTTAACTTCATAATACCTTTGAACAATCTTAAGAGGCATAATTTTAACATCAAGTGACTATGCATTCTATAAGGTTACGTACGGTTGCTCAAAATGCTAAAGTATATAATATCTTGATGTTAAATTCACAGTTTTCAGAGTTTGAAGCCATTTACATTCTTGAAGTCCTCGAGACCAACCAAGAATCACTATAATAAAATGTCAATTCTCCCATCCAGATCGACAACTTCGGTTCGTTGGCTTCCTAGACCAGAATGATAACTAAATACCGAAGTTATTTAGTAATCTGTAGAAAAAGCTCTGAAATCTGAAAACGGAAACCTAAGAGACATCATTTGCAAATTTCACAAACGATCGATTAATAAATTTACTTAATATCTTCGTCAAGAGTCATGACCACGTTCTCCAAAAAACGGTCAAAGAGGAAAAAAAAGTACAATCAATTATTTTGGAAATTGTAAAAACAAATCAGCTATATAAAACGACACCATAAAATGTTTAGATGATGTTTATGACTCATTCTGAATTTTTTTTGTCTGTTTTACAGTTTTCGAATTTCTTGTGCAATTTGTTGGAGAGAAAAAAGGAAAAAAGCTAGACGAGCATCATGCAGATTATAGTAAAGAATATGCAGAACAGAAACGTAAGCTTCACTGTGGATGGCTCTAAGACAATTGAAGACCTTAAGGCTATGATCGAGGAGAGTGAAGGCGTTCCAGTGCAAATGCAGAGGCTGATCTTTTCAGGTAAGCAGCTTGAAGATGGTCACACCATTGCACACTACAAGATTAAAAACGGTTCGTTCATCCACTTGGTTTTGCGTCTACATGGCGGTTTCTGAATGTGCACAAGAAACTAATAGTGTTGGTCGGCGCGCGTTGATCGTCGTCGTTCTACAACTCAATAGAAATTTAAGGGTTTATTTACTGAATAACTAAATTTTCTACTATTCAATAAAACAATATATATGTCTGATCTAAAAGACTTTTCACAATTTTTCTTTTTACATGGTATCAAATTCTGAAAATTGATTTATACGCACCGCAACTTGTTTATTCTTTTACTTTCTCCAACATTTCGGTAGAGCAGTCGACATCAAGTCATACCATGCACTGAACATCGACAAAGATATGCTCATGAGATCAGATACAATAAATAGTTCTTACTACATTATGATGGTGTTAATTTTAGGGCTATTTATGTGATGTATCTATAATTATAAATAAAAGAAAATAATTATAAAAACACCTGGGTGGATATTTCAGATGGTGGAGAAATTCATTCAAAACTAGGTGGATTTTTGAGATATATATCCATTTTATTATAATGCTCTTTTTTGGGTTAAATACTCATATAAAATACAACAATTAACAATGTTGTTATATCTTGGATCGCTATCTAGCTCATTGTTTTTAATCTCTGTAATTTCCCGGTTAACCTGCTTCTGTCTCCGGAGTTTGTCCATCTAGACTGCCGGCTTTGGTCTCCCTATAGTGGGCTTCTATCTCTTTTTTGTTTGGGCTTTTAATTTCAGTGTAGTGAACTTTCTGATATAATATTTGTTGGTTTTAATATAGTACCAGACGACAGAAAAAAAAATCCCAGTCATCCAATGACCCGAGTGACCCAAAAAACTTTACGGTTTGATTATTCGGGTCGGGTTTAAAATCATTACTGGAAGAGTCCTGCTATTTCGGTTAACCAAATCGAACCGAACAAAATTTCAGTTCGGTTAGGTTTGGTTATCAGTTAATTTCAGTTTTGAGTTTTTTTTTAAACGGAATTAAACAAATTTTGGGTTTTTAAAAAAAATCAGCTAAGGTAAAAGTTTTGGTTAATTTTGATTAAAATTGGTTAATTCGATTCGGTTAATACGGTTTATTGGTTAAAATTGGTTAAAAATGTCTAGTTTTGGTTAATATCAGTCTAAGTTGGTATAAATTAAAAAAAAAATCACTGAACCGAACCGAACGGTTCTCCTCCAACTGAAATTTTCAACTAACCAAACTCAAAAAGAAAGTTTATTGATCGGTTATTCAGACCTAACCGAAACCAAAAAAACCGGTTCAGCCATCTCGGTTTGGTCCAGTCAGCCAACTCGGTTCAGTCCGGTTTGGTCCGGTTCAGCCAACTCGGTTGGGTCCGTTCGGCCAACTCGGTTCGGTCTGAAACGGCTGGATTATGCAACCATTGGAAACATTTCCCTAATAGTACAATTACGAAAGTAACCTCGCCCAAGTCCCAATTACCTGTGTCTTTCCTCTTCCCCCAGAAAAATCATCTCTCCCCCTCTCTCAAATTCCGAAGAAGGTTTTACCAAAATCCCCCAAATCGCTCCCTCAAAACCCTAACCCCAAATCCTTCCATATCCTTCTCGCTCGCTTCTGACTTTCGGTATAATTCTCAATCTCCTTCATCCTTTATGCGATTGCAAGAAAACTATAATTAGGTTTATGTAAAACATGCATAGATCTGCTCGATTTAGGGCTTCGTTAGTTGATGTTTGTTTGATACAACAACTACAATCTGCCTTACCTTTCAACAACTGTCGATTCGTAATTTTAATTGAAAAATTTAGTAAATTTACGGTTTTGGTCATTAGATTAGTGTTTTAATTAATGTTATTAATTAATCCTTTTTGTTTCAGAATCAGTCTCTTAAATTATAAGGAGGAGTTTGGATTATTAATTTGCACTCAGAAGAAGAAAGATGTCTGGAGCTTTAGATATGACTCTTGATGAATCTATCAAGAGAGGTAAAGCTGCTAGGTCTGGTGGAGGAAGAGGCGCTTCCCGCCGTCCCCGTGGTGGTGCTCGTGGACCAAATGGTTTTCTTGGTGGTGGTGGTGGTGGAAGAGGAAATGGACCAGCTCGTAGAGGTCCTCTTGCTCTCAATGCTCGCACATCATCTTTCATCATTAACAAGGCAAGCTCCATCATGTTCCGAGATGTTTCTATGTCTATGTTATGGAGAAGCAAGTTGTTTTCTCATTCATGCAGACAATAGTTTTGACATTCTTTAATAGTCAGAACCTCGTATACATGCCTCTTCCTAGTTCATGGAGATGGTTTCATTTAGAGAAAAAGCCCTCTTACCCTCTCTGCATGTGGTTAAATTTTGACTAGTTGGAAGGACTTTGGGCGGACATGTATAGTTCTTAGTTGCTTTTGTCACAGTGCTTCTAAGCTGAGGAGCTTCAGTAAGCTGAAAGTCAAATTTTGTGCAACCAGTAACACAAAATATGTGTGGTGTTGTGGCGTTTGGGGGAAGGTTCAGTTAACTGTTCAGGGAGTAAATAGGGTTTGTAGTGACTTAGCCTCTACACAGTCTATTTGCATCATGCATGAAGTTATTGATGAACCTCTTGTCACATCGGGTATTTCTTCAGCGTGCTATGAAAGTCCCGGTTTTTCTTTGACCATAGCCTTGGTACAAGGACTTTCTTTTGGAACCGGAGCAGTGACCAATGTACATTGGGTTTGTTCCTTCATTACATTTGGTTTCTCCGTGGTTGGTTCTTGACTACTTACACTGGAGAAAGATGGGTGGTTTCTCGTCTTTGGAGTCATTTTTCATTGATGTTGTGTTCAAGTTTGACAAAAACGTTGTACTGATGTTATCTGGTCTTTTCAATAGCCTGTCCGTAGGACCAGAAGCGTGCCATGGCAGAGTGGTTTGTTTGAAGATGGCCTAAGAGCTGCTGGTGTATCATCTGTTGACGTTGAAACCAGGCTACATATTACAAACCTGGACCATGGTGTGACAAATGAAGATATAAGGGTATATACTAATCTAACATCTATATTCTCTGGTTTTGCGTTTGAGAACAAACACTAAGTTATCTTTATGGGATCTTAGGAACTCTTCTCTGAGATTGGGGAGCTAAAACGTTATGCGATTCATTTCGACAAAAATGGGCGTCCAAGTGTAAGCTCTGACGAATCTTGTCAGTCCCGTTTCTCTTCATAAGTGTAGAAAAGCTTCTAACTGTGAGACTTCTGTGGTTATTTCCTTTGCCCTATGGAATTAATAGGGCACAGCTGAAGTGGTGTATCCGAGAAGAAGTGATGCGTTTCAAGCTCTGAAGAAATATAACAATGTGTTATTGGATGGAAGGCCAATGAGACTTGAGATTTTGGGTGGAAACAACTCCGAGGCTCCTTTATCCGGTCGTGTGAATGTGAACGTCAGTGGACTCAACGGAAGGCTGAAGAGGACCGTCATTATCCAGTATAGTTTTCTGTCTTTTATTCTCTCTTTCACCGGGGCTTGCTAAAGATAAACGAATAACACAATCTATGCTGATTCTTGCAGGCAAGGAGGAGGGAGAGGTATTGGGAGATCGAGTGGGAGAGGAGGAAGAGGTCGTCCGGCTCCTACTGTCAATCGCCTTCCAATGTAAGTATAACTCGTTCCTCTTACTCTTAGTACATACGTGACCAAACTAGATAGGCATAGATAACCTGTTTTATTCTTGTATTGAACCGGAAAACAGAAATAAAGTCCTATCTTATTCTAGCTATAATCTTGTCCTAGTTCAGACATCAAGGCCTGTCTTATTCTTATATTGAATCGTAAGGCAGAAACAAGTCCTGCTTTATTCTTATAGTGAGATAATAACCCTTGGATCTTCTCTTGTTAGTAGTCAAAACCGGCAGGGAGGAACGAGAGGAGGAAGGGGCGGGTTTCGTGGGGGTAGAGGGCGTGGTGGCGGCGGTGGCCGTGGTCGTGGAGGTGGAAGAGGGAACGGGAAGAAGCCAGTGGAGAGATCGGCTGCTGATCTTGATAAGGATCTTGAGAGCTATCACGCAGATGCCATGAACACTTCTTAAAAAACTCCAGAAAAAAAAAAAGAATCAGTGTTTGCTTGTTACTACTTAGTCTCAGTGTTTGAGAGATGATGTGTTGCTTCTCTTCTTCATGCTCTTCGTTTCTAGTGATTTTGGTTTGTTTTGGAGGTTGGTAGTGTAAAGTAAATGAGAGAAATTGTTTAGAATCTATTAACTATTCGAAGGTAATTATAGTTTTGGTATCTAAAAGTTAATATTCGTCAGTATAGTTTTGAAGAAAAGTACTGGGACGAGTAGAGATAAGATATGGTCATATGAGTTACCATTACATTGGTTAACGATTCGATCGTTTTGAACCTAACTTTCTGTTTTGTTTACATTAGTTTTGGGCATGGTTGACATTGAAATGGAATAAAATAGAACCAATTTGGATTATAGACACGCTTCTCATGTCATAGTCACTACAAACTCATCAAGGCTTTGAGTTGAATGGTTTTGCTTTTTATATATCAAAACCAATAGCCGCATAAATGTACAAAATTGAGTAGAGAAACAAAAATCGATCCATTCACACAATCAAACCCTGTCATCATGTGTCTACTACCTTTCAGTACCAACGTTCTCTTTAAGAACAAACTCTCCAGAATTGCTTCTATGGAAAAGCTTCTCCACCACATCGTCCCAATTCTTCTTCTTCGACTTTGGCTCCGATGCTTCAACACTGTTGCATTCTTCTTCTTCTTGTTCTTCTGCAGCAGACACTGCATGTGGGATATTGAGACTCACTGCTCTCTCTAACGCATCTTTGTGCTCTTTCTCTAAAGTGTTTAACCTCTCCATTCTCTTCTCTTTAGGTGCCTTTGTCACCACTGTCTCTGAACTCTTCTCTCTCAGTAGCTGCAAACCACACATCACACATAGAACCCACTTTTTCTTTTAAATAAATCCTAACTAATATTGCCTTCAAACATTGTGTAAGAATCATGAAAATAACCTGAAGTGCCTTTTCAGATTCTCTTTCTATCCATAGAATGGCATGATCTGATGTTGCATTTGATGACAAAACTATATGCTCAAATCTCCCATCAACGGGAATAGCGGTTCTCACTTCAGGAGGAAACCTTCCACATCTAAATATAAACACAATAATAATCAGAGAAAGAATCAGCTAAAAAACTTGTTATTAACTTTGATAATACTACCTGCAAAATTTTCGCTCCACGATATGATAAATTCGACCAGGAGCATAAAGTCTTCGAGAGTCCCTTAGTTTTCGACCTTCTGGTATAAATGTATCTCTCAAACAAACTAAAAACAACAAGCAAGGCAAGCTTGTCCAGACAACAAAGTACAACATGTTTCATAAGCTATAATATGTTTTCATAACGAACAAACAGTACAAGACAAAAGCTTAAAACACTAACCAGAAGATGGACTTGAAAATATCCTCTAATGGTGTCGCTGTTCTTGGTAAAAAATCATCCTACATTTCGACAAAGAAAAAACCAAGTTCCTTGAGTTGAGATTCATCCACTTGGTACGTAGATGCCTTTCTTAACAACCAAACTATCTCCTCATAAAAGTACAAACTTAGCAGAATATTCTGACCAAAACTCGAGAAGGAAAATTCGATTCTTCGATTCAATGTATGAGAAGCACAAAGCATATTCTTAACTTAAGGAGGCTGATTATGACAATGCTTGGTCAACAATGGACTAACAGCTATCACAATCCAAACGAAAAAGTTATGAAAATTAACAAAATTAGTCTAAATCCTAAAAACTACATTCTTACCCCCCCAAAAAAAAGACTAAACCATAACCCTTCAAACATGATTCACAATCCTTAATTTACAAACCTAAACAAAATTGTCCATTATCTTCATATTTCAACTAACATTGCAAAATTATTCTAGAACGAACTTAAAAGACATCATTACAACCGATTTTTAAGTATACAAATTAGCAAATTAGTCTAAAATCTAAACTAAATTCTTACCCCTGAAACTAAACCATAACCCTTTCAAACAAAAATCACATCCTTAAAACCTAAAACAAAAATTGTCCATTCTCTTCTTATCTCATCTAACACTGCAATACTATCCTAGAACTCAAAAAGACATCATTTCAACCGTTTTTTTTGCTTTAAAATCTCAATTATCTCTAATCTAACATTGTAACTCCAATGCCTTAACCAAGATCAGCTAAATTTACGCAAAATTTAAGTAACATTAGCATTTGGCACTAAAGTGATATCATTCCAACCGATTTTAATGTTTTAAAATTCTCAGTTACCTCATCTAATATTGTAACTCCAATGTCTTAACCAAAATCAGCTAAATTCACGCAGCTTTCAAACACAACATTAGCATTAGCAACTAAAAGAAAAAAAACGTTAAAAAGAAAAGAAAAAAACACAAACCTGCAAAATAACAGAGAAGATGACGTCAGCATACTTAACAGCGAGATTAAGCGACATACACCTCGCAGGAGCCAGAGCGAAACACCTAACCTTACTCCTCGGAACACCACCGATCATGGCCGGATTATTAACAACCAAAACAGCCATCAAAGCAGCAACACCAGACCCTAAAGAATGACCAGCGAACACCAAATCATACTCTCTCCCAAACTCTTCCCAAACGCCAAGAAGCGTCTCAGATTCTTGATTCAAAACCCAAACCGCAGACTTCAAAAGCCCATGATGCACAAACCCACCACACATCATCTTCTGTCCTAGTTTGTTATCAAGAAGGATCTTGTAATCACTCTCTTTAGCCAAGTTCAACCCACGTATCGCCAACACGATCTCACGGTGGTCATGGTCCACGTAGATGATGTACGGTGGAGATCTTCCTTGTGTTTTCTCGTACGCCACTCTCTTGATGACCCAGTCTGGGTTTAAGTCGAAAGCTCCTATAGAAGGAGAGACTTTCGGGTTCTTGAGATCCGGTTCGTAGACCGCAAGGATCACGCGGCAGATTCTTGGTATTGGTTCGAACTCTTCGGTTGTTGCTGCTGTCCACGTGGCGCTATCGTCTGATCCAACGTGTGTGCATCGTTTCCATGCCCATCTGCTGAACCCTACGCAGAATACACATTCTAGTCCACAAGCTACAGACATTTGCTGAGAACCTTGAAAAGAGAGATGAGAGATGTTTACAGTTCTTGATTGGTTTTCAAGAATTGAATGAGAACTTTGGGAATTGTGATCAAGAATTGGGAATTGGACTTAAAAGATGAGATTCTTTATCTTAGTTTGGTAATGAGAGAACAGTTAAGAGTAATACAGAGTATTAGAGAGATATAGTTAAGGGGAATGGATTGATAACATGGAAGAAGAAAGAAGTTTGTGAAGAGAGAATCGTCACAGGGGGGAGAAAGAAAGAAAGTTAAAAGAAGAAGAAGGAACCAGCTAAGTAAAGACAGATAAGGAGATTGTAAGAGAGATAACCTCGACAGAGACAGGGCAGCACAAAAAGAAAAGAATTGACAAGAACATGTCCGTTTTTTCAAGTCTTTCTATTAAACAAAATATTTTGTACTTTTTTAATTACTTTTTATTTAATTACTATTTTGATGCAATTCTTGTACTTTATGCAATTTGTTGTGATTTATTGAAATCTTTGATTCTCGGTTTGATACCCATCCGGACAGGGAAGCTATGTTGACTAATTTCCTCAGGTTATTCTGTTCTTTTATCTTTAATTTGTTTTATCTGAATGACCGACCCATGTTGTACATTTCCTTGTGTTTGTCAGTCCTAGCTTGTTAATTGTTTATCTCTTTCGTCATCGAAAACTCTGATACACATTTTGTTTTTGTCTCTTATTCTTTGTTTTGGACAAACTCATTATATTAAGTTTAGACGATGGATTACAATTAAAGCACCTTTTCCCATAAAATTTGTATAACCGAAAATCAATACATAAAATTGAATAAACAATTTAACATGTAAATGAAAAATAGAAGTTCCATTTGAAACGGTTTCAGAAATAATAGGTTTAAATTCGTTCTTCACTTCATTTACTATCATATAGCCTCTCGTATAATCTTAGTCAAAGTAAATCATTTTTGAACAAAAGTACCATGGACAACTCGTCGTCATTGTTTCCTCATAGCTTGCGAGGGGAAGCTAGTCTCTGTTTTCTTCAGAAGCTGATGATATCACAATGTGAACCTTGGAGGATGCAGAAAAAGCCAAGTGGTCGTTTAGATATATAAGTATGTCGTAATTTACCTTTTTCTCGTTATGAGTCAGTTTAGCAAACCCTGTTTAACCTAAAGGGTGTTAATGATTCCGATGAGTTTATTTATGTAGCATCACCTTTGGGGAATCACTTTCATATTATACATTTTGATCCAAATTAAGGGAAACAGCTTCAAAAGAGTTGTGGTTGACGGAGTTGTTGTCTTGTTGATCACCAATTTAGGCGCGGGAATGTATTTGGAGGCAACCTCTCCTATCAAATGCACTTATTCGAATCACATATGGAGTCTCATGTCTTTGTAGGATTTGAACTTCTTCTTTTTTTTTTTTTTTTTTCCGCTAAGTATTTGATTTNGAATGAGAAGGTTTGTAAAGGATTACAATCGGTGCAAACTAATAGAAGTCTCCTTGGCAAAAAAAAAAAAAAGATAGAAACAATGACTTTTGTTTTTTGTTTTTTTTTCCTCAGAATAAAAGCGCACTTAATTTATGCAAATCGTTTATTTGAGTATGGACCCTTAATTTATGCGATTTAGTTATTTAAATAAAGACCAACACCTCTGTCTGCCATCTGCTTGGTGCATCAAATCTTAATATAAAGTTTACATCAAAGATATACGTTGTAAAAGCATTAGCATCAGCATGAAATCAAACTGGTGCCTTTTAAAGTAGCATACGTTTAGGCTGCAGAATCGCATGCGTTATGCTTTGTTCTTCGTCGTCGCTCGGTGCAAACATTAAATTTCACACTCTAACGTTATAGCTTTTAATTTGTTTTTACTTTTTATGAATATTGGATTTTTTACCGTAAGTGGTTAATAGATAAGGAGCTAAACCAAATAAATCTAACCACATTTTGACTTCTTATGACGTCCGTCGTCAGTTGGTCGACTAACTATCTCAATATAATTCTTAAACAACCAAAACATAACTTGCAAGAACCCATAGATACTGTATATAGTAATCAAAAATCATAATACTCTTCTATTATTCCAAAAATTACTCTTTTCAGTTTTCATATAACTTTCGGCTTTTCACTTTACAATTTACCCTCAGAGCCAAGATCCATTATCCAAACTTGCACCATAGAAACGTGTGAGAAACCTACTTAGTTTTCCTTGTGGATTATTATTTGTTTTATTATAGTTTTCTCAAGTTATTCTTAACTACATTCGAAGCAAAACATAATTGCATCAAGTTGAAGGAAAACAAGACCAAATTACAATGGTTTAAGATGATTTCCATTTTTTAGAAAACCAACAAAAGCAAAACACACTTGCAGACTGGATTACTCGCCCCTATAGATTTGCATCGAACAAACCAGATTGAATACAAGTCTAACCGAATGGTTTTAAGTACACAATTAAAATGTGCACCTAAAGTACGTAGATGTTATATACAAACAATTGTATTAAAAATGTTCCGAGTCTGACTATGACCTAAAGTAGATTTATCTTATGTGACCCTTTTTCCCAACCATGATGTTTCTCTAGAAAATTCAGTTTTCTAGAACAATAAAAATGATGAATGTAAAAGAATCAAGCAACTTCTGTAGTTAAGAAAATAATCACCTAATATATACAAACCTGCTGTGATGGGCATGACCAATATAAAATAATTAAATGAATAAAATTGAACCCATCATTACTATATATTTGCAAATTGCAACACTACTCGATCACATATATTCTGTCCAAACTAGAGATTATATTGAGTAACCCAATACACAATGATGATCCTAAGGCTGGCTCTCGCCGCCGTCATCTTCGCCTCAGTGGCCGCACAATCAACCTCAACGACGTCGCTTGTGACGTATATATTCGGCGACTCGTTAACCGAAGTTGGTAACAACAATTATTTAAAATACTCGCTTGCGAGATCAGACTTTCCATGGTATGGAATTGATTTCTCCGGTGGCCAAGCTACCGGAAGATTCACCAATGGTCGTACTATCGGTGATATCATATGTACATACTCTCTCTATATATCCCTCATATCCCTATGCTATGCATATAGAGATATGTAAACATGAATGTATTAATTCTCATGTACATGCATGTGGCCATCTACACTAGTATACAACATTCATTTTTTCACCATTTCTGCTTGTGTTTTTGTGACTTCTACTATTAGCTTTGGGCATATAGTTTTTTTTGTTATTGTGTTTTGTTGTTGTGTCCACTCTTAGACATTATAATTTGTACTTTACATACATAACATCCAAAAACATTAATATGTATATTATAGCTACGAAGCTTGGGATCCCATCGCCACCACCATATCTATCGCTATCACAAAACGACGACGCGTTTCTGAACGGTATCAACTACGCATCCGGTGGAGCTGGAATCCTCAATGAAACCGGCCTTTACTTCGTATTTACTCTTACATTCGCTTTCAAGAGTAATTCCTATATGTTCATTTGAGTATTTTTATATTATTTATTTACTTTTAGTTGTTATTATGATTGAGCAGATCCAAAGGTTGACGTTTGATGATCAAATTAACTGTTTCAAGAAAACTAAAGAGGTTATTAGGGCGAAAATCGGAGATAGAGCTGCGAACAAGCATGTTAATGATGCCATGTACTTCATTGGATTGGGTATAACTTTAAAATAAATCATGTTAATTATGGGAGCCTATCGAAGTACTATTATTTACCATCATCATTAACGAAAATTTATCCTTTTCATTATAAATAGGAAGCAACGATTATGTAAACAATTTCTTGCAGCCGTTTATGGCAGATGGGCAGCAGTATACTCACGACGAGTTTGTCCAACTCTTGACCTCAACCCTACACAACCAACTTACGGTATTCCAACCAACTTCTACTTCCATTTCCATCTGGATTATGCACTACGTTTTGTCTTATTTTGTGAAATCCAAAATACGAATTATTAGTTTTCCAAATTGTGATGATAAAATTGGTTGGTCGCCTGAATCTCTTGCACCAACACCAAAGGAGTTCTTGTTTTTGTACCCTTTTCTTTTTTAAAAATCAACTTTTTGTTATTTTTATGAATATTTTTTAATTGTCTAAATCACTATAAAATTTCACATTTTAGATAAATAACCAAGTGACCAAACTGTGATGATTAAAATCATAGTTAAGTTTTTGCACGGCTTCAATAAAACTTTGCACACATTTTGCGAAGCTTATTTATTGAATACATATAATATCAGATAAATTATCATTATCAAACACACATGTTATGTTAGGTTCACCTAAGAAAAATCGTTAAATGGAAATTTACCTAAGTAAGTACTATATATTTGAACTTTATCTGGTTCCAGACTTCCCGTTAATTAACACATGATATTTGGGTTTTGGGAAGCAGACTCTATACAAATTAGGAGGGAGGAAGGTACTATTTCATGGGCTAGGTCCATTGGGCTGTATCCCATCACAGAGAGTGAAGTCGAAGACAGGCATGTGCCTGAAGCGTGTCAACGAATGGGTAATGGAATTTAATACAAAAACAACGAAGCTTCTAGAAGATCTCAACAAACGCCTTCCAGGAGCTAAATTCGCGTTTGCCGACACTTCCCCCGCCGTTCTTGATCTCATTGACAATCCCACTCGCTACGGTAAAGAAATTCTAGTCATTCTCCCAAAAATAAATAATTAGCGTTTGCGTTTTGTTTTCTTTACTCATAGTTTGCATTTTGTTTTCTTTACTCTCATAAGTCATGGTTTGCGTTTTATTCACTAACACAAACGCAATTTTGCAATAAACGCAGGGTTTAAGGTATCAAACACGTCGTGTTGCAACGTGGACACGAGTGTTGGAGGTCTTTGTCTTCCCAATTCAAAGATGTGCAAAAAGCGTAAAGACTTTGTCTTCTGGGACGCGTTTCATCCGTCCGATTCAGCTAATCAAATCCTAGCCGATAAACTTTTCTCTTCTCTTCTCTCTTCTTCTTCTCATGCTCCTGCTCCTGCTCCTAAGAACCGTCATTAGTATAGTTTTTGTTGGATAAATAAAAAATACTATTAAACAAATCTCTTGTTAAATACTCGTTAAACCCTGAAACAACATGTTATATGCATGTGGAATTATTTCATTATATGTTCTTGATGTAACCATCGGGAGAAGTATGTGTGCCTTGTTACACATGTATTGTATTATTTATGTTGAGATAATTATGGTTTTACATGTTTCGTGTATATCTTTGTCACAGTGCGCGCGTGATTTAGGGTTCTTGAACATACGCTAAACTAAATATAAATAAAATGAACTTCGTCATGAAGATACTTATTTGTTGGGTATTATTTTTTCAAACAGGTTTTATCATTCTTTTTTTCCTCTTTGCTGATTTTTTTTTACTGATATTGATTTGAGCTTTAATGCTCACAACCAATTAAAAGTCAGAATCCATTTTTTCATAATATACCAGATATATCCGATCTATATATTGTGACCCAAAAAAAACTCCGATCTATATACATATATGAATTGAATTTGGTTATTTATTTTTAATAAATAATTCTAATTGGTAAATTTTGGTATGAATAGTTAACGCAAACTTGAAGGTCATGAGGCTTAAGAGATTCACATACATATTGCTTTCCAAAATGAAGGAGACTCAGGGTTCAGGAAAGACTGCTTTGCGTTCATATTGTTTAGGCTAACCATTAATTACCATTTAGTGGTTACAAATGCGCATGCAAAATGTAATGCTTTCCAAAACGGAGGATTCGACAACACACTAATAGTAGTTTTAAATTTGTGTTTCAATTTATGGGGCCTTCAATTTATTTATTAATGAAAGTTATTAACATCTCTTATCCTCCTATAAACACTTACATATGTCTCATTGAGGAATTATGCATAACCAGTCCTTAAGCCTTTCTCTCACACTACACTGAACCACTTGAAGAATCCGAACCGTGCTCGCTGGAAAATTTTCATGGCTAAGAAGCACCTCAAGCCGTTGCCTGTGGAAGATCCACCGAGCGACAAAGAGGAAGTGGAGACCGAAGAAGAAGAAGCATCTAGAGAGAAATTGCAAACACCTTTGGCTGCCCCAACAACGATCTTTGTTCCAGTAGATTGGAGCTTGGTACCAATAGATACAAAGGAGTTAGAAGAAATGATATGAGACTTCTATTGCTTCAGAAGGATCTGTTGCACGAGCTGGCCTCTGCCATTACTTAAGCAAAAACTTAGATTATCTTCCAATTCCATCGGATTTTTCTTTTGGTTATCAAAGAATATAATATCTTAAGATTTTTTTGTTTTGTTTTGATTATATTGAGTTTACCATATGACTCTATTAATTTGGGTTGTTGCTTCTGTTATCTATATGACAATCATCTGCTAAAGACAAGAAAGATCATATCAATTGTGTAGAAGAAAACGAGCTTTTGCATCAATGAGCTTTTGCATCAAAGAATCAATGAGGTAATTTAATGTTTCAACTTTCAACTAATCTTTCAAACAAAATGGCATTAGACAAACGTCATTTTCTCTTTATAGTTGACAAAAAATAAAAACGTCATGGGAAACACTTTTGTCTTTATCAAAAAATTGTTGATATACTCTAATTCAAGACACAAAACCCGAGATAGGCTTCTTAATGACATTGAAGTCCAAGACGATTTTCTATGGTACCAAGAACTTAGCATTAAATGTCATTGTACTAGTGTACTTCCTATGGTAGATTTCTTTCGAAAGACAAAAATATAGGAGTCGAAAAGACAAAATCTGTATCAATTATATTGACTAATAAAGAATATTAACCGCTCCTATATAAAGACAATGACTAATTGTCCATTAACATTCCTAAAGCCTTGTGGTCCAAATTCGTTTCTCTCTCTCTCTCTCTCTCTCTCTCTCTCTCTTGAAGAATCCGAATCGTTCCCTAGAAAAAAACTAACATGGCTAAGAAGCACAGTAAGCCATTGCCAGTGGAAGATCCACCAACCGACCACGAAGAAGTGATGAAGACGTCGGAGGAAGAAGAGTCTGAAGAGGCTCAACCATTGGCTTCACCGAAGACGGCGAAGAAGAAGCGGCAGAGTAATGGAACCTCCTCAAACTCCAAACGTGTCAAGCAAGAAGATAGAAATACGCCCATATATCAAAGTCTTTGGACTGAGGAAGATGAGATCGTGTTGCTTCAAGGAGTCATTGATTTCGGCAAAGTGTCCATTTGAAGATAAGTACGGCTTTCACGGTTTTGTCATGGGGTCGATTAGCATTGAGGTAAGTACGAACCAGTTAATGGAAAAGATTAAGGGTTTGAAGAGCAAGTTTATAGGTAAAGGGAGAAAGTGTGTGCGGTCTTTTCCAAGAGCTCACGACCAGACATGTTTTGAAATGTCAAACTATCTTTGGGGACCGAATGGGATTGTTGTTCAAATAAAGAAGAGCAAGACAAGCAATGCCAAGAAGAAGAAGAAGAAGAAGAAGGTGGTGGTGGTGGTGGAAGAAGAATTGATTCTTGGAGAAGACTGGTTTGAAAAGTCTTATCTTGTGGGATCAGTCTCGCGTTTTGGTGTCACTGAAGAAACTGTTAAAGAAAGATGGAACAAGTTGCCAATGGAGGAAAAGAAGAGAATTGAAGAGAAGTGGAAAGCATTACAGTTGGAAGAAATGAGATTTGTGTTACTCAAGACAGAGCTTTTGAATGAGGCGGCCTCTACCATTTCTTAAGCAATGGAGATGAAACGACGTTCTAGTTTTTTTTGTTTTTCTATTATTCAACTTATCTTATGGTGATATTTTGGATTGTTGCTTCTATATATCATCTATATAACAATCATTCTACCTTAAATTTTTGTGTTGGATCTTAACGTTTTGACATACAAACAAAGAGCACAAATTCTCTCTTGGTTACGAAGAGAGAGAGAATTTGATTTACAGCATACATGTTCAAGAATCAAAGAGACCACTAATAAACATGTATTCTCTCTTGCAACCTTGTATTATTAAACACTGGTTTTGTAATTTGGTTTCTTGAACATGTATGCTGAACATGAGCCTTAAACAAAAGGACCAGTTGTCACATTCTGAATAAGTTAACTGGCCTGTCCTGCAACCTTGTATTATTAAACAACTTAACAGTCAAAGAGACCACTAATAAACAGTAATCCAAATATGAAGCCATAAAGGTTTGCGTTACTGTCAAGACACTGGTGACTGTTCCGTTTACTAAAACCGGTGAACCTGAATGTTCCACAAGACAATCTTTCATCATCACCTGCTTGCTGTTACCAAAACACATATGTTCCCACGAAGATATCATAAATCAAAGTTACAGAAAGTCAAAAACTTTCTTTACTAAGTCCATACCATGAAAGAAAAAACAGAACATAAAGATTCCAAACTTGTTACTCAAATCTCTGAAGAAATATAATCTTTGAGACAAAGACACTTAGCCAAATAGTATATGTAAACAACAGTACCACTTAATTGTTATTATGTGAATAAAAAGAAAAGAAAAGAAAAAGAATCTGTGTGACATGTAATCAAAATCTCAAAGGCAACAAAAGCGTGACAGAGAGTGAAGAGACAACACACCGTTTTTTTTCACACAAACTGCCAAAACAGTTTACCTTTGAGGTCCAGATTCTTCTTCTTCTTCTTCCCTATTTCCTCTTTCCCTCTGCTTCTCTCATTACCCCCCAGAGGCAAATACAAGAACCAGAACAATTTCTAATTTTGATTCATACAATCTGAGTGGTTAATCGTCGTAAAGGTCGATTCTTTTGAGATGGGTCTATGGGATTCGCTTCTTAACTGGCTTAGGAGGTATAATTTCTCTTTACCCTTGGTTTGAGATTTGTATAAAAATCATCTCTTTTGTTGGTTTTCGTAATTTGGTTTAGTCTGAATTAAGTTAAAAACTGGTCCTTTACTCGTTTTGTTATAATTTCCTCCTAAAGCAAGTCATCAAAGTGTCTATTTTTGCGTAGAAAAGAGTCAACGGAACAGTGTCACTTCTGTTCTGTCTCAAAATCTTGAAACTTTCTTGAGTCTTGGGATGTATTCTTCAACTCTTGCGTTATATGTTATTTCTTTGTTCTTGTGCTTTATTAATTGAGAGTTGTAATCTCTATGTAATACTGATGAGTGATGATGCTTTGTGTGGTGTTAATATGCATAACAATGCTTTATTTCTATGAATATCATTGGACTTAACTGGTTTGTGCAATAGATATAACCAAGTAGCAGAGTTGTAATCTAACTGTAATATTGATGATGCTTTGTGTGGTGTTAATATGCATAACAATGTTTTATTTATATGAATATATCATTGGACTTGGCTGGTTTGTGCAATAGATAGGATATAGCCAAGTAGCAGAATAGTCTCTAGTGATTGAATAGCGGGAACACTTGTTAAAGGTTAGGTTTTTTTATTCAGAGGCTTGTATATTGCTTTGGCAGCTTGTTCTTTAAACAAGAGATGGAGCTCTCACTCGTTGGACTTCAGAATGCTGGGAAGACTTCTCTTGTCAATGCCATTGCTGTGAGTAAAATTATTATCCTCAGAGGTTAGTGTTTCTCGAACTAAACAGGTTCTTGTTTCTTTGGATTTGTCAAGACTGGAGGTTACAGTGAAGATATGATACCAACTGTGGGATTCAACATGAGGAAAGTCACAAAAGGAAACGTTACCATAAAGATTTGGGATCTTGGAGGGCAAAGAAGGTTTCGTACCATGTGGGAGCGTTATTGTCGTGGAGTTTCCGCCATTGTGTATATCCTTTTAAAACCTTTTTTACGATATCTTTGAAGATCTTTCTATGTTACTGTTTGGTAGAAAAATCTTGATTTGTTATGGTAAATATTGCAGATATGTGATTGATGCTGCGGATCGAGATAGTGTACCGATATCAAAAAGTGAGTTGCATGATCTATTGACAAAACCGTCTTTAAACGGCATTCCTCTTTTGATCCTTGGCAACAAGATTGATAAGTCTGAAGCTATCTCTAAGCAAGCTTTGGTTGATCAACTGTAAGTTTTCTTGGAAACTCATCATCCCTTGAGAGTTTGAGACCGATTCTGAATTCGAGGATGAGTCTGGTTTGTTTTTGTTTTGATGCAGAGGGCTTGAGTCTGTAGCAGACAGAGAGGTTTGTTGTTACATGATCTCGTGTAAGGACTCTATAAACATTGATGCTGTCATCGATTGGCTCATTAAGCACTCTAGAACCGCTACATAAACAATGGATACAATGAGCTCTTCATTGGTTTCATCAGTCCAGAGGAGCAGAGAAGCTTTGTGTGTTAGGTTTCTTGATGTTGTTTATTTGTCGAGAATCAATCAGATGTAAATCATCAGCTTTTGTTTTTTTTTTTCTTGGTCTGCTTCATCTTACATACAAATCTTCAAATTTTAATTACTTTTTGATTGAAACATTTCTGTTGACATTCTATGAAGAGTACAATTAAAATATGTAAATCAGAGACCCGGTTTACTCCGGTTAGAGCCAAAGCTTCTTGGTAATGTAAATCTTCAGCTTCTTGGTTTTATTAAATCTTGTTCACGATTCTTGAAAATGTTTTCAAATATTACATTTTAGTAAACCTACTCTTAGTTGAATTTGTGAAACTTTAGGTTTGTGATGAAAAAACTAGATTTAGTCCGGTTATACTTCAGAGCTGTCTAAATCCATAAGCATTTGGATCTTGAATCTTTGACCATATATAATTTTGTTTACAGTTCATAAAAGCCGTTGAAATATTACATACTTTGTTGTATTTATGAAGTACACAGTCGAATTTCAATTTCCAATGCACATGAAAACCAAAACCGGTTTAATCCGGTTGAAATGCGGAGCTTGATATTTCATGTTTACCGGTAACTCAGAGTTTGATTATTTGTGGTTTTTAAAACAGTTTTTGGTTTTTGTTTTTCCAAAAACCACTTTATAATCCAATCAAGATTTTTGTAAAATAGATTTCCTAAACTTTAGGAAAACCAGATTTTAAAAAAAACTACTATTTTCAAACAAAAACCAAAAACCAAAAACCATTTTTTATTGGTTTTATTTTAGATTTTCATTTTTTATTTTTTCTTAATTACAAATGTTATTATTTTTCAGATATTAATATAGCTAAAAACCAAAAACTAGATCAATCACCTTTCAAGTTTTTAGAAATCTAAAATCTACAATAAAATCAAAAACCAATAATTTAAAAACAAAAATCTAAAAACCAAAAAATAAAAATTAAAAACCAAAATCCAAAATTTAAAAACCATTCAAACAGTTATGGCCTCAATCACCCGGAGAAACTCAGGTGCTCTTCTATAGCTTACAGATGCTCCCCTTAACTGGGCTTAGAGCGTCTTCAGCCCATGGGCTTGAAACTCATGCCGTTCCAAATCTGTAAAAAACCAGCACGATGTTCAATATTATAATATTTAAACGGGAAGGTGTGTACGAGTAAAAATGTCCCACATCGGAACTTCACGTCAAGTTGAATGGTTTCGCCCTGATATAAAAACAAGTGCCTGTCGTTACTTCCTCTTCATCTTTGCGCTTGGGGCAATGACGCAGCTAATGAGGTACTAACCGAGGCGCGTCTATTGCTGGTTGAAAACTATTTCCAAACCCCCTCCTGGGCCTAAGCTTGTCTTGGGCCTTCGAGAATTTCTGGAAGGGCTCCCTTCGGGGTAAAGCCCTACAATACTCAGTTTTAATATTTTGTGTTCTTAAGAGAATTGTAATTTCTGCAGTCTGGAGCAAACAGTTCAATCATTTTACGGCTCAGAAAAATAATAAACCGGTTTAATCCGGTTCGATTCAAAGCTTCCTGGTTATGTAAATTTGAGGTTTCTTCTTGATTTTCAAAATACTATACTTTTCTTGTTGAATTAATGAAGACCAATTTATTTAAACTTTCAAGCTTACAAAAATATTTAGCTGGTTTAGTCCGGTTATACTTCAAAGCTTGCTACTAATATAAATTCCACTAGCATTTGTTTCTTTCTACGGGTCTTGATCTTTTAATCTTGTCTACAACTCTTAAAATATTCCCATTACTTGTTCGATTTATGAAACACACAGGCTTTCAAAAATGTTTTACCGGTTTAATCCGGTTATACTTGTTCGATTTATGAAACACAGGCTTCCAAAAATGTTTTACCGGTTTAATCCGGTCAAACTTCAAAGCTTATTAGTGATGTAGGTTTTAGGTCTTTGATCTTATTAATTCTGTTTGGAATGTTGCTTACATTTATGTAAACATACTTTGTTCGATTCATAAAGTACTACACAGTCCACTTTTTATTCTTTAGGCTAACGAAGACCAAAAGCCGGTTTAACCGGGTTTAAACTTCAAAGCTTGCTAGTGATATTAATATTCCGGATTTTGGATGATTTAGGTGACGTGTCCTTGGGAACAACCACCGTGAGGAGACCGTTCTCCACGTAAGCTTTAACTTGGTCGACCTTCACATTTTCCGGCAACTCAACCTGTCGGAGAAACTCGCCTTTACCAGAAAAAGCTTCTCTCTCCGCCACGTGCCACACCAAATTCTCTTTCCCTTCTTTCTCTTCCTTTTTCAATCCTTCTCCTTTAATGCTCAGAACGTTTCCTTCTTCAATTTGCACTTTTATGTCCTCTTTATTATATCCTATTAACATAAAAACCCCAAAATATTCAAAAGTTTTGAAAAACTCCTCAACTTTGTTTTAAAATTACTATTAAAAAATTACACAAAATAACTTTGATCATTACCAAATTAAAAATAATAATATTTATATTATTTGTTTGTTTTAACCTGGGACGTTGATTTTGAAGATGTGAGCGTTTGGAGATTCCATCCAATCAATCAGAGCCGTTGATCCTCCTGACCATTCACGGAATCTTCTAAATGGATACAAGAATATTCCGTCTGCCATTTTCTTTTTTTCTCTCTCTCTTTTGAAACAAACGTGAGTATATTCGAAGACAGAGTGAAATGTAATTTATCCAGACTCCAGAGTCTAGACTGTTCTTCGTTATCTTGTTCTTTTATTTTCGTCTCCAGAACATTGGAGAAGACGAAAGAGGTGTAATTGTAACCTACGGTGCGGAGTATAATCCTATCGTGGATATTAGCTGATCGTAACCGTTGGATGAAAACTCACGATTTATGACAGAGTTTGGGCTTGGGCCTCTAATTCGTTAACAAGAAGCACAAAATTCAGGATTTATGACAAAGTTTGGGCCTGGGCCTGGGCCTCTATTCGTTATTTGCGTCCCAGCGTTGGCCAATCTTCTCGAGACGCTCAGGTTGACCTCTCACAGAATCATCGTTTGCAAATTCCCAGTTGTGACCCCGACTCTGTAAAAATGATGAGATACAACTTGAGGAAGAAGATGACGTGGCCATCTCCATGATCAGACCAAATCAATTGTCCAAAATGATTAGTTATTTCTGTATTTCTTTTGATTAGTGGGATTATGTTTCCTAAATTAGGGGATGTGTTTGCTTGCCCACGTTTCACGTGATAGTGTAGTTTATTTCAGTTAACTTCTGTATTTAAGCATCTGTTAGAGTTACATGAAGAGAAACTTGCAGTAACTTAAAGTCTTTGAAAACCGAAGTGTTTTTATGTTCTTGTTTTGATCAACATTGATTGTCCATAATTGGGACCTATCAAAAGATTCAAAACCCTAAATGTGTTAGCAAATATATAGCAAACATCAGTCACCAAGCGTATTATTGAATGTTTGGTAAACCCTAATAAATAAATAAAAGACTTACATAGGTTTCAAATCATTTCATGCTGTAACCCTAATTAAAAAAAAAACTCTTGCCGTTTGGACCCCACGAGTGAATCCGATGAAGGACGACCATCCACTAATAAGTCATATGTTTTTTCAATGAAACCAAAGACCCTTTATCTTCTTGATGACAATCCGTCAGCATTAGCTATTTCGATGGCTTCAATAGTCCCTTTTCTTTGTAACGAGTCATTTCCTCGTTAGAGCGGTGCAGCACGCGCACACCTTGAAAAACTGGGATTCTGAGAGAATATTACATGAGCGATAGATCGAGCATGTTCTACAGACTGGGATCGCAGCAAGTCACACGCCATCTGCTACGGACATGAGCTACTCTAGAAGATATCAGCTCTTGTCGAGGCTAAAATACTTCTGGAAAATCGTCAAGTTAGTGTCCAGATTTTCCCATCCCTAGAATACATTTTCATAGTCTTCATCCATTAAAGAAAGCTTTCAAGAGAGATATTCTTGTTGAGAGTTGTTATAACATCTTCAGAACAAAAGCTAACAAGATTAGAAAGTTAGAAGGGCATCTTTATGGCAAATCGAGACATCATCAAGATGAAACTTCGTTACCAACTACAAGGAAATAAGCAAATTTCAATTTTACGAGCATTTACATCTCGACCATGTTAAAGCAGCTCGTAAACATATATAAGAGGTGGCTGAAAAAAAACCTAAAAAGTCAGGAGATGTCATATCAACATGTCTTAACAAAATTCTCTTTCACAATATTTATCGTTTTGTAAACTTTCACACAAACGAATAAAACATATCAACAATTCAATTATATCTTTAAATACATGTGACTCTTGGAACTCTTCATTAATGAATAGAATATTTTGTGTAAAAGTTTGAAATTGATAATCTAGAACCACACCTTATTGTGAACAGAAGAGAAAAACAAAATTCCTTAAAAGATTAATGAAGTGTATATATTGCGAAATGAACCACAATCTCATCAAACCCTAACTGACTCACAAAAATAGATAAAAACAAAACTGAATCCAAAAGAGAATTTGAGCGTCTCCTAGAAAGCTAAGATCGGACAACAAAAACCTGATATCGCATATCTAAGATTTTCATAAGAAATGGATCTGATGTCGCACAGCCTTATGTAACCACACATCGTTCTGGCAATATCCCAATGAAATACCTTGAAACACGACCAGGACAGGCGGCTATCTTTTGATAAGAAGATATATGTTCACTTACGTCTTTGGTTTTGCTGCTGTTACAACCAATAAAAATCAGCTAAATCATTTTATCTTATCAGATATCAACTAATAGTATCCCATACAGACCAGGAAAATATTGGCCGCCTGCACGAACAATATCAGCCAATTATACAGCCAAAATGCCAAATATTGAATTAGATCAGTTCCATTAACAAACCCAACATACAGTAGAAAACATAAAAAATCCAAACGTCTTTTATTCATGTCCCTAAAATCTGATAAGGGCTTTGATTCAGAGAAAAACAATACAACATAAGCAATGTTTACATGTATATGTATTTGCAGGCCCACGATAATACACATACATAACAAAGCCAGACAGAGACAAGACTAGAAAACACAAAAACCCTACTAAAAAGTAAGGTACCTTCCTTAGCAAGAAACATTTCAAAAAGTCAAAGAACAATGAGTATGTGGAGGATAATCTTGGAGGTGGAGATGAAGAGAGCTTACTTCGTCTGCTTTCCATTGCCATTCCTCAAACTCAAAAGTAGACGACCTGTGCATCTTTTCCCATGGGTACCACTTCAAGATCACGCAAGTCTCACGGTCCATACTACAAGTCACAAACTGCTTCAGCTTCGAGGCCTTCTCCACTATCGTGCTCCACGTAATCCCCTTATGCCGTGCGACAATGTTAGAGTGAGAAATGTTGAGAATTTCCAACTTTTTCATTTTCTCCAAGATTTTTATGAGCGCATCTTGGTGTATTGCGGTGCAACTGAGGCTGAGGACTTTGAGCTTTGGGAGAAAGGCGACGAGGTTTTGAGCGAAGTAGAGCTCGATTAGACCCATTACCTTGAGCTCTCTGAATTTCTTGCAGTTCTCCCGGATCGATGCAAAGACAAAATGCGGTTCTGTCATGCTTGGCATTGTTAGCGATTCTAGTTTCTTACAGAAGCTAATGGCATTGCATAGACTCTTCTCATCTATACCGTTCCAATTTGGTAGCACTAAGCGTCTCAGGTTGCGACACCTTTAACAAATGAGTAGAACAAATTCTTGATCGGTTAAACGGTGACTTTTAAAACAAGTCACAATAAAGTTTTAAAAATAAAATTTAGCTTCTATAAAGATTCTACCAATTTTCATGATTGATTTAAATTAAGGCTTTAGAAGAGATAATGTTAAAAATGGAAGTGGAAGTATTTGTTTGAAGAAAAGATAGTGACAATACCTTCTTGTGGTGTAAGTAATCATGTCATCAGTCGGACACGGCTTAGAATGGAAAATCAAGGTCTTTGTGTTTCCCTTGCTAAGACTCATGGAGATATTCAAGAACCGAATCATTTCCTCGTTAGGGCGGTGCAGCACGCGCACACCTCGCAAAACTGGGATTCTGACAGAATATTGCATGAGCGATAGATCGAGCGTGTTCCACAGAATGGGATCGCAGCAAGCCACACGCCATCTGCTACAGACATGAGCTACTCTAGAAGATATCAGCTCTTGGTGGCTAAAATACTTCTGGAAAATCGTCACTAAGATGTCAGTGTCCAGATTTTCCCATCCCTTGAATACATTTTCACAGTCTTCATCCATTAAAGAAAGCTTTCAAGAGAGATATTCTTGTTGAGAGTTGTTATAACATCTTCAGAACAAAACCTAAAAAGATTAGAAAGTTAGAAAGACATCTTTATGGCAAATCGAGACATCATCAAGATGAAAATTCGCTACCAACTACAAGGAAATAAGCAAATTTAAATTTTACGAGAATTGACATCTCGACCATGTTAAAGCAGATCATAAACATACATAAGAGGTGGCTGAAAACCCTAAAATGTCAGGATATGTCATATCAACATGTCTAAACAAAATTCTCTTTCACAATAATTATCGTTTTGTAAACTCACACAAACGAATAAAACATATCAACAATTCAATTATATCTTTAAAATACATGTGACTTGTGGAATTCTTTATGATCGTTGAGGTTAAATAAAATATTTTGGGTAAAAGTTTGAAATTGAGAATCTAGAACCACACCTTATAGTAAACACAAGAGAAAAACAAAATTCCTTAAAAGATAATAAAGTGTATATATTGCGAAATGAACCACAATCTCATCAAACCTAACTGACTCACAGAAATTGATAAAAACAAAATTGAATCCAAAAGAGAATTTGAGCGTCTCCTAAAAAGCTAAGATCGGACAACAAAAACCTGATATCGCATATCTAAGATTCTCATAAGAAATGGATCTGATGTCGCACAGCCTTATTTGTAATCACACATCGTTCTGGCAATATCCCAATGAAATACGTACCTTGAAACACGAGGAGGACAGGCGGCTATCTTCTGATAAGAAGATATATGTTAGATTCGTTAGTTTATATATAGTGTGTGAGTTCACTTAGG
>OVBI01001558.1:0-32160 GCA_900406495.1 Sisymbrium altissimum
AAACTTTAAAATTTTATATCCGCGCAGATGCGCGGGCAAGTCACCTAGTATATATATACTTAAATACTCAACCAAATGATAATTATATTTTTCGGTCAATGAGAAAAAAAATTAAAGGAAATAAATTTAATCAGTCAAAATAAATATGCATTGAATTTAATTTCATTTAGTGAGGAAAATCAGAGAAACTTAATTAGTTGGTATAGGAAGATTATTGACAAGGACTACGAACACCAAAGTGAAGAAAAAAAAAATCAGATTAAAAAAGAAATGAACCTGTTGACAATAACAACAACAAACAAATTCTTTGAAAAATAATGAAATTTTGTGTGTGAAATAAAGAAGAGGAAGAAGCCAATATTAAGGTTCGCTTAAGTTGTCACACTGCATTAGGCATTGTTTCTTTCTTTTTTAATATTGAATCATTAAGCATCGTTTAATTTGTTTGATTCTTAATTGAGGCTTTTGCTTTGATCATGATATCTAAAATTTAGATTTGATACTAGAAAAATTATTAAAATAGATCTGAATCTGATGAATTGATCAGGGCTAAATTATTTGCCAATTGTATCGTTGGCCTGGCACAACCAATATATGACTATGTTCTATCTAATGAGGTGAAAATTATTAGTTGGGAGATACTATCAATGCACATTAAATTATGAGTTCCAGTTTTAAATGTTTGTTGCTGTGCATGATAAATTTTATTGATTTATGAACTTTCTTTTGCTTGTGACAAAAACATCGGCCTCAATAAAAAAATTTCTTAATACTAATTCGCTCAATTTTTAAGTTTGTAACAAGCTAAAAGAAAAGTTTTAATATGGAAGAAAACGTTATAGTTGTCCTTACCGTTGAGTTTAGGTTTGCAATTAATTAACTTTGTGTAACCTACTTACTTTGCTTCCATTTTCTTATGTTTTGATTGCAAATTAACTATTTTAATTGACCTTCAAATACATATAGATAGGTAGATTTTGGGGACCTAATTGTTTTACCACCTAACATGACTCTAGACTAAATTTTCAATTTTGCTATGAGAATAAAAGGCCAATTTCATATTTCTGGTGAGTTTAATCCCGTACATGTCAATGTCATTTGAGTTCTTTGATTGCATCTCTCTCTGTTTTAAAATTTTTTAGTATGAAACCTTCTCTGTTTCGAACAGAGAAACCTCTTTTTCTTTTTAAATATGTATTTATGAATACGTGTTTTATATATGTACATCGTCACACACACATTATACACAAATGTTCTTTTGAATTCAACCTTTTAACCTTTACAAGAAACTAGAAGTGTTTTTCGTTCTTGTATCTTTGTTTTATATAGCTGATTTTTATGTGAACTGCAATATCCTTGTTACAGTATTATTTATTTTTTTGCATATGTAGCAATAGAAAATACAATATCCTTAATCTTTCGTTCGGCTGTTGTTTCACATCCTCAGGCCTCAGATACAACCCCATCGGAATCCCAAAACAGTAATCGGGATTTGAACAATAGAGAACAATCGAGATCAATTAGATCGAGGTAACGTTTACTGATTTCATTAATTTTTTTTATGTTACAGCCAAATTTTCTGATATTTGATTAGAGGGGAGAATGTTTTGTTCTTGTGCCAACGTTATAATTAAAATATAATTTCCATATTAAAATGTTCTTTGTCATGAAGAAGGTGTAAATGCAGATCACCAAACACAAAAATATCTGGTTTCATCCTCCCTAGTTCTTTAAAATCATTAGTTATCAAAATAACAATTTTTATTTCAGAATAATAATTTAAAAGCAGACATTTCACATTTCAGAATAGCAATACCTTTCTTAATAGTTATTTGATTTTCTTCTGATCTTATACCATTTTTTAAACAAATTAATAAACTAACTATATCATCTTCGGTTGGAAGAAAAATCCAAAGAAAAAGGAGAAAACTCTACCAAAACCCTATCCACCACTCAAACCTCCCCAACCAAAACCACATGACTTGGTTTACCCTTTAGCATAAGAAAAATCTAATCTCGTAATGCATGAATCTATACCTTTATGCACTTTTGTGGATCGTCTTCCATTTTCCGCAAAGTAGCATATCTATCTCTTATTTCTCTCTATTAAAAGAATCAAATCACGTAAAAATATTTCAAATATATGTATTGATATATACATCAAAGAGAGGGCTGGTCTCACGGTAAGCCAATATTACAAAATTTAGCATTTAGATTAAAAAAGTATTAAGGTATAGATTGTTTTCGTGATTATGAACAATTAAAACGTTCGTACGTAAATCGGTAGAAAAATAGAGGAAAAAGGGGATCAAATTATGTAAAAGGGTGCAAAGTGTGTGACTCCCTATAGAAAAGACAAAAGTTTGTATAATGTTTCATTGCTAACCTTAGTTAGGCCTTTCTCTTTCCATGTGCTAACAACATACATATATATATAATGTCTCACAACGCATTACCTTCAGCCATTCTCTTATTTGGCTCATTGAATTATTGTAGGAGGAAATCATGGAGATAAGCAAAGCTCAAGTGGCCATGCCGGTTTTATTGGCGATAATGATTCTAATGGTGAGCCAAGTAGTCTTCGCCGGTAAATACTCAGGCTCAAAGTCCCTCCATGAACGGCATATGGAGGAAATGCAAGCCGTTAAGGCTTCATTGGTTCGCCGAAATCTACCGGCTTTGGTATCTCCTCCTCCTACCCCTCCTCAGGTATGCAATATAACCCTCTTATTATCAGATAGTTTATCTGTATGTGATTTAGTTTGTTCGAAAGGTTTTGTCATTACAGTTTTTTGGTTTTGATTAGATGCAATGATATGTGATGCATGTATGGTGTAGGCAGTACCCGGTCCACGCGTGTATCGAGTGATATCATATGGCGCCGATCCCACAGGGAAATCGGATAGCACGAATGCGATATTGAAAGCTATGGAAGATGCGTTTGAAGGTCCAAATCATGGAGTTTTGATGGAAGGTATCAATGATCTTGGCGGAGCAAGAATTGATCTTGAAGGTGGAAGCTACTTAATCAGCCGTCCTCTCCGGTTTCCCTCAGCTGGCGCCGGAAATCTCCTCGTAAGTATCTCTTTTTTTACGATCTTAAATATTGTCAAACTGTATTAAACTTATTAAATGCAAGTTTACAAATAGAGTTAGATTTCTTCCGTACGTGTGCATAAATATATCGACAAAGTCATGTTCATTTAAATATGTCTTCACATTGCCCCTCTATGTTACGTGATAGGACACTGCATCCAGACGTTAAATAAATATTTTAAAACATGAAATTCTCAGTAGAAGCTTAGTTTGAACGTAAACTTGATTAAAGATGCTCGTCTGTTTGGTGAACCAAACGAAAATTAATTATTTTAAATGATCATTATTTATCTTTCACGAGAATAGAATGATTCCTTTCTTTCTCTGCATGTTTCTTTCATAATTTCAAACATTAGACCTTTTTATGATTTCCCAACAACAAAGTTTTCTTTCTGTTTGAAATTAATTTTATGAGATTTACTTCCTTTTTACCGTATTACTTTGCATTAGAATACAAAAAAAAAAAAAAAAAATTAAAATTTTCCATCAAAGCTCCANCTTTTTATATACTTTATATTTCCATGCATATCTAAATTATACAAAGTTGTACTGATTTTTTTTGTTTAAATAACTCAACTTATCCTCTTATTCCACATTATTGTATCGACTGATCTACATGTCTCGTTATGTCATTTCGTTATTTCTTTGGAAATACATTTTTTTTTTGTTATACGTATTTTGAATATTAATGGTTTCCTATTATTGACTTGTGTAACACGTCAGATCAGCGGAGGGACATTAAAGGCATCAGATGACTTCCCAGTCGATAAGTACTTAATCGAACTCAACGACGAGTCGTCGAAGTTACAATACATCTTCGAATACATAACTTTCAGAGATCTTCTCATCGACTGCAACTATCGTGGCGGAGCAATCGCCGTCATCAATTCTCTCCGGACAAGCATAGACAACTGTTACATCACACGTTTCGGAGACACGAACGGGATTCTCGTCCAAAAAGGACACGAGACTTACATTCGAAACTCATATCTCGGTCAACACATTACCGCCGGTGGAGACAGAGGAGAGAGAAACTTTTCCGGCACTGCCGTGAATTTGGTGGGTAACGATAACGCCGTCACGGACACCGTTATATTCTCTGCCGCGATTGGGGTAATGATATCAGGACAGGCAAACATTTTGTCTGGTGTGCATTGTTATAACAAAGCAACCGGTTTTGGAGGAACCGGGATTTATTTGAAATTACCCGGTTTGACTCAGAACCGGATTGTGAATTCGTACTTGGATTATACCGGTATCGTCGCGGAAGACCCGGTTCAGCTACAAATTTCTGGGACGTTTTTCTTGGGCGATGCGTTTATTTTGTTGAAGTCGATAAACGGTGTGGTTCGTGGGGTTAATATTGTTGACAATATGTTCTCCGGTTCGGGTAATGGGGTCCAGATTGTGCAACTGGATCAGACGAACAAGGCGTTTGAGAATGTTGACCAGGTGGTCGTTGACCGGAACAGTGTGAACGGAATGGCAACGAGATCGACGGTTGCTAAAGGATCGGTTGATGGAAACGGAACGTCTTGGACCGTCGATTTTAACCCGGTTTTGTTGTTTCCGAATTTAATCAAGCACGTTCAGTACACGCTCGTAGCGCGTGAAGGTGGCGGGTTTCCTGTTCACGCGGTGAGGAACGTTTCGGATAATCGAGTGGTGGTTGAGACAAACGCACCTGTTACTGCTGAAGTTCATGTAACAGTGGATCAATGAATTTGAATGTCGTGTTTTTGCAGTAATAAGGTTTAATAATTATCGAAGTTATAACTTTGTGGTGGTTTCTGATATTTTTTGAAATTTTTTCCTATCAGGAGAAATTATATTTTTTAGTAGTAGAAAATAAAAGAAACTCGAAAATTGTGATTACAGTTGAAGAGTAGTTGGCAGACATTTACTAGCTTCTTTTTCTTTGTCGAGACATTTACTAGTTTCTCTGATATGAATATGAAATTCAATGCAGTGACTAATAAACTGACTAGTATTATTACTTCTGAAATTATGTTTTTGACCAGTAACCAAATGCTCTATTTTGTGCTTTACATTAGAATCAAATAAAGCAACCTCTGTTAATGAAAAAAAAAATAAAAAAAATAAAGCAACCTAACGTAATTAGTTGTCTATAAAGTCGGCAACAAAAGAAGAAAGATCTATAAAGGAGACTTCGAGGCACTACATCTATTAACTAGATGCTAAAGTAGATTAACTTATACTCCCATCCTCAAATCCATTTTCAGCAATCACTTCAAGTCTTCGATAAAATTGTGCAAAAAAATTTGCATACAGAAAGTTAATTACTTTATTAACAAAGAAAGTGGGTGAAAATAAAAGTATTATTTTCTTTTAAGTGATGAATAATTTGGAAGAAAGCAAACTTTATGCCGAATAAAGTCTAAAATGGGTTGTAAGCAAAGTCTAATACGAATATTAATTTTCTCAAAAAATCATTAATGCTGCAGAAATTCGCAGAACATGAGATAAATGCATAATAAATTGGAGAATGATTTTAAAAAATCAGAAAATAAATTATAAATCGACTAATTTAAAAGTTAAAACCGTCGTCAAGATGACATTATTTTTTCTTATGATTATATAGACTGATAGAACGATGAAATAATAAAACATAAATTAAGAAAGCAGGTTATATGATTAGAAGAAAACCACTGAATTATTTTGTTATATGCCAGTCATCAAACAATTTTAAAACTTTATGAACTTCAGCTGTCTACCAACAACATGCTTTGATCTTTCTTTTCGAGTCTTTTCGCGTTTTCTTATAAAAAAAAAAAGCAAAAAACACCAAAAAGCATTCCGTTTAATAAATCGGAGTTCGAGTCGGTTCATTACTTCATTGGAATAATAAAGCAAAAAAAAATAACAACAGAAATAATGACCTTTAATACACAGACACACACGCTCATATCAGCCTGCACCTTCTTTATAAATCATTCCTCATACTTACTCTCTTTCATTGTCTCTCCCTCTCTCTCTCTCTCTCTTTCTCTCTCAAGGAGGCAAAAATCAAGAAGAACCAGATGACACTCGTTTGCTTGATACTGTTTCTCATCACTATTTCAATTGAATTTGATGAGACATTAGCCTTAAGAAGAGACATGACAAAGCTTCTTGAAATCCAAGACAAGATCCACGAAAGACTCGCAACCGCTCCCTCTCTCCCACCATTGTCTTCTCCTTCTTCTCCATTTCCCAAAATGGTAAGCATCACTCCCACATTTCAGTATGTATATATGCAATGACACATTTCAGTATGTATATATTCATACGCACGTGTGTGTAATATGTGAGTGTGTGAGTTTGGTTTTGGTGCAGGTGGGCCGAGTGATATACCCAATAAGCTACGGAGCAGACCCGACAGGTGGACAAGACAGTAGTGACGCAATACTTGAAGCTTTAACCGACGCTTTTCAGTTACAGATTGAGCTTCATATGCTACCACGTGTCACTGATCTAGGAGGTGTTGTTATCGACCTCCAAGGTGGCAGTTACAAGATCGGAAAACCTCTCAGGTTCCCTTCCTCCGGTGGCGGAAATATCCTGGTTAGTCCCTTTAGAGTCCTTTGCTAATGAAACTCTCATAAAAGTTTGAATATTTCAACATACTGGACTTTTGTTAAAGACACTTGCTACGGAGTTTAAATATTTACTCACATTTCAACAAATTGGACTTTTGGTTAAAGGCACTTGCAATAGAAAGATTGAACCTTCACTCATTTTTTGGGTGTAACACAGGTAAAAGGAGGGACTTTCCGGGCATCGGAAGTCTTTCCTGGTGATCGGCATTTGGTAGAACTCGTGGCATCAAACTCCGGGAAACCAATGAAAACGTCGCTGGAGGATACATTCTCCGACCAGAAAGACCAGAACTCCGGGATCTTTTATGAGGATGTGACATTCAAAGACGTTCTTTTCGACTCAAGCTTCCGAGGTGGAGGTATTGTGGTAATAGACTCAGCTCGTATCCGTATAACAGATTGCTACTTCCTCCATTTCACAACACAAGGGATTAAAGTCCAGGGAGGTCACGAGACATACATTTCAAACACCTTCTTGGGACAACATTCAACGGTAGGCGGAGACAAACAAGAAAGAGAATTTTCAGGGACAGGAATCGATATCTCTAGTACAGATAATGCCATAACCGACGTAGTGATTTTCTCGGCGGGGATCGGTATCTTGTTGAACGGCCAGGCGAATATGGTCACGGGAGTGCATTGCTACAACAAAGCTACATGGTTTGGTGGAATAGGCATTCTAGTGAAGGCTCATTTGACGAGGATAGACAACTGTTACCTTGATTACACAAGCATAGTCATTGAAGATCCTGTTCACGTTCATGTCACAAACGCTTTGTTCTTAGGAGATGCGAACATCGTATTGAGATCGGTGCACGGGAAGATTTACGGTGTTAACATCGTCAACAACATGTTTATTGGTAATCCTACACACAACTTCCCGATCATTAAGCTAGAAGGAGAGTTTAATGAGATTGACCAAGTCGTGATTGATCAGAACAACGTTGAAGGGATGACGTTGAAATCAACAACCGGGATGTCAAAGGTTTCTGCGAATGGGACAAGATGGGTCGCTGATTTTGCAACTGTTTTGGTATTCCCTAACCGGATAAACCATTACCAACACTCGTTTTTCGCTCAATCCGGACAGATTCCTGCAAATGCAGTGACCAATGTTTCCAACAATGTGGTAGTTGTGGAAACTGATAGAGCTGTAACTGGAACTGTGTCAGTAATTGTTTATCAGTAGCAAAACAACATGTGTTCATATTGATCATTGTCCTAATGAGAAATATTATTGATTTGACTCATTATTTTCTCCATAACCATATATATAACATGAGGCGGTCTACGCAAGTACAGTGCAGTTTGATGAAGTTGATGCTAACAACACTCACTAATCATGTATATAATGTGAGCCGGTCTACGCAAGTACAATTACAATTTGATGAAGTTGATGCTAACAACTAATACCAGCAATCAGCGACTTCATTACTGGCCGGTTCATCTGGCACGTGGAGCTTCTCAGGGGGACCAGAAGTCCTCGGCTGTTGTTGGAAATCACGCTTCCCTGGTTTCGCAATGTCAATGTAAATCATCCTCCCATTGTACATCTGCAAACATTTTGGTTAATATCGAGACATAAAAAATGTAAACTTGTTTAATGGTAAATTAAGCTTTAACTGTTATGAAGAAGCTTTTACCCTACGGTCCATCGTCTCTAAGGCTAGAAATGCATCGTCCTGAGACATGAATTGAATAAAGGCATAACCTTTTGATCTCTTCATAGACTCATCTTTGACAAGCTTAACTGTTTGTGAAAGACAAAGAGTGAACTTATTACCAAAAGTTGGATTCGAGACAGAGAATGAAACAGAGTAAATGCAAAGACATTGAGTAAACAAACACACCTTCAGCAATCTCGCCAAAAGCTGAAAACTCCTTTTGCAGAAAGTCTTCACTTGTAGAAAAGGGTAAATCTGCAGATTACAAATCGAATAAAGACATAGAGAAATCACTAAACTGAAGTTATAACCAACTTCAATTTCACGAAGTTCCACCACAAGAACTGTTATCTCTAAAACCTCCAGAATCATCATCACATGTTACAGCCACATTCCTGACTCAAAATCCTCCTCTTGTCCATTGAAAAAGATGGGAATTTTCTTAGCAGAACCATATTCTAATCTCAGCGAGAAGAGAATTAGAATCTGAATCCAATGAAAGGCAGAAACTTACTTCTGACCATGATTTTGCTTGCGAGAGGGTAATTGGATAGCGAAGCTTGAATCTTTGGAAGTCTGGGTTTTCTGTAACTTAATAGAGAAGTTGAAGAAGCCACAAAGGAAGGGAAAGCGAGCGTCGCCGACCACATAGTTTACGGCCGCCGGAGAGAGAGACGGAGAAGAAACAATCGTTAAGAGATATTTTAGGACCGTTATTTGAGGACTTTCGAAACGACAGCGTTTATAACCTCTTTTTAATTCGCGCTTAAAGCCCATTAAGACCTAAGTTGTTGGCCCAATTGTGTGGGGGTGTATCTGATAAATTTCGAAGCTCAATTTGATGATTTCAAAGGAATTGAAAATGGAAGGGCTTTCAAGGTAATTACTATTTATTCACCTATTGTAAAACTAAAACCCCACAAAACCCTAATTTCGTCACTCCAAAGCTTCCAGAAAAATCCGAAGAAGAAGACTCTTCAAAATATCCGGCAGCGATGGCTATGATTTCTCACCGTCTCCGACGAGCGTTAGTCACGGCAGCTTCCTGTGTCAACCGATCAATCTCACTCTCTCCAGCTTCCGTTGCTCCAACAGTCAATTTCCCATCTGCGTCGACGGTGCTAAAGAGATCCCTTTTAGGGGGTTTCACGGAATCGACTGGAGCTCCGGCCAGGCTGTATTCGACGAGGGAATACAAGCTTTACAAAGAAGGTGATGAAATCACGGAAAACACTGTTCTGTTTGAAGGATGTGACTATAATCACTGGCTCATCACCATGGATTTCCCAAAGGACAAACCTTTGTCTCCTGAGGAAATGGTCGCTACCTATGAGAAAACTTGCGCCGCAGGGCTTGGTATCAGGTTCGTTATATATACAGAGTTTCAAAGTCTCGGTCTTTGAAATTTTATTGATTCATTTTTTTCTCATTTCAGATCAGAAATGTTAACAGTGACTTAATCATTTGTGTATGTCTGTGCTTTCTTTGATCGTTTAGGATATGTAATATATTAGATGGATTTGTCTCTGCTGTGTTTGTGAGATACTTGATTCCGTTGAAAATGAGTTCTTTTTTTGAATTGATGCTTTGGTTAGAAATTAAGACATAGAGAGAGATACATTGGTCTGCAGCTTTGCTTCAATTTTTGTGTATCTTCTGTTGGCGTTTATAATTGACTTTATTTTTTTTGTTTATGGTTGAGTCACAGCTTGGAAGAGGCCAAGAAGAAGATATATGCTTGTAGCACAACGACTTACCAAGGTTTTCAAGCGATTATGACTGAACAAGAATCAGAAAAGTTCAAGGGTATGTAGTTTAGATAACATATTTTTTTCTTTTCATACTAAAGAATTATTTTACCAGAAATTGACCAATCACTTATTCGGCATTGTAATCAGATCTTCCCGGAGTGGTGTTCATATTGCCAGATTCCTACATTGATCCTGTGAACAAAGAGTATGGAGGTGAGCTTGGGTTTTTCCAAATTCATCTCATTTTGGATATACATAGAAATTGACTCTTGGAACTATACAAAAACCTGTTCTGTTTTTTTGTTTTTTTCAGGAGACAAATATGAGAACGGAGTGATCACACACAGGCCACCACCAATTCAGCATAACAGAAGAGGAGGCCGTGATAGGTTCAATCAGAGACCTGACCGTCAAGGCGGAGTAGGAGGAGGCGGTCCTCAAAACTTCCAAAGAAACACACAGTTTGGTCAGCACCCGCCAATGCAAGGTGGTGGAGGGGGTTATGGTGGTCCTCAGCAGAACTATGGTCCTCCAGGACAAGGAACTCAAGCTCCTCCTCCACCATATCAGGGAGGTTACAACCAAGGCCCGCCGAGATCTCCACCACCTCCGTATCAGGCCGGCTACAATCAAGGCCAGGGATCTCCGGTACCTCCATACCAAGGACCACCAGGCGGACCTGGGAACTATAGCCAAGGGCCACAAGGTGGTTACAACCAAGGAGCGCCTAGAAATTACAGTCCACAAGGGAATGGAAACTTTGGTCCTCCACCGGGAGCTGGAAATCCCAATCCCGGATTTGGTCAGGGATATGCTGGGCCTGGACAACAGCAGACTCAAACATTTCCACAGGCAGATCAGAGGAATGTAGCTGGAGACTGGAACAACAATAATCCAGCAGGCCAACCGGGATCCGACCAAGTAAGTGCTTGATCGTAAATGAATCTTGCATTCAAGTATTTCGTTGTTCTGCATAATTGTTACTAAGATGGTACTTTGTTTCAGTTTCCACAGGGAAGAAGATACTAGACAGAGACATGATGCTTGCTGCTGTGAATTGAGCTGAATAAGGAGAGAGGAACAAAGGCCATTTTATTAAGTTTTAGAGTACATAGTTTGTTAGTCATCTTTCTACTTTATTAGAAAAGACTTATCCCCTGTTCTCCTTAAGTTGAGCTTGTTCAACGTTGTTGGTTGCATCTGTTGACTTGAAACACTTGCAAAACGTTCTTTTAAGATCCAATCTATCTATTTTACTTGAGGTTTTTGGTACCATATCAACTAAGAGCCATTTTGTATTGAGTTACTTGAGTCTATTGGCCAAAGATCGGAAGGAAACTCTGATAAGGTATATTAGATAGAAATGATAAATTCTGTAAACACTTGGAGCTCTTTACATGGAGAAACTGTATCTAACAAAGCTACGAGACCGTTATCTCTTGTCTCTTCTTGACTGGTGGCAGTTTCGATAATAGCCAAGTAGGAGACTCATTTAGCCAAAGGGCTTCGCCTGTCTCCTTGTGCTTAAAGTCGGGAGCTTTTGCATTTCGCTAAACACAAACAAAAACGATATTGTGACAAATAGTCAATTTCTTAAAACGATAGATAAAACAAATAAAACAGAGCAAACGAGATACTACCTTGACAATTCTGTTGTCCCACCATTTATCTGGATTCTCTACCAAGTCCTTCCATGATTCTTCTCCTACACCATCTCAGGCGAGATTTTTTTTCAGAGATGAACTAATGCCACATAGATGGAAAACATTGGGAACTTTACCTTTAAGTTGTTTCACTCTGGCTTTAGGGACAAGAACATCAAACTCGAGTCCTTCAAGTTTTGGCAAAACCCAAGCAGGAGCCTTATTTAGCCACAGTGAGAGGCTGCTGTCCTTGTTTTTAAAATCAGGATGCCTCGGTTTTACCTATGAAGGAAAAACTGAGAAGTCAAAAACTAGATAAGAAATTTAGCGCACACCATATAACGCGTAAGATGATGATGAATCGTTTAGCAGATGGGCCGTTTACCAATCCATTGGCTTTATTTTCACGGTGATCCCACCATTCTTTGGGGTTCTCAATGAGGTGATTCCAAGAATCAGAAGCTTCGTCCATAACTATATCCTTCTTAACTCTAGCTAGAGAGTCAAATAAATTATCAAACAATTAGCAAGAGAGTTGAAAACACTGGTATACCAGAGAGAGTTCAGAAGAAAACACATTTTATAAGGAAACCCGTTATAAGAGACCGAACAGCTACTAGCTAGCTCCCTAAGAGATTTCCTCAGACCTAACACTGGCGCCAGTTGATAATAACACATATCATGCATTTAAGGGAAAACAAAGAGTTCATAGGAAATGTTATATGGCACATACCAGGCGGCTTCTTGATGCCAGTTTCTTCCTTTTCAGATGATGATACGACCACAGGCGGAGAAGCAGGCGGCTGCACAAAGTTGAGATTCTGTACCAATACCTGTTGTGAGAACCACCTTAGCTTTATTACAATGGCAATGGTTCTGGAATTATTCAACAAATTCATGCGGATAACGAGGCGACATAATTCCTTTTTTTTTGGTTCACAAGAGTTTTAAAGCTTGTTATCACAAATACACGAAAGAGACCACAGAATACATTTTTCTTTGTGTTCACAAGTTATAAAGCTTCTCATGAACTTCAAGCACTAATGAAAATCTCTAACAAGTAAGTGCTTAAAGGCTGACCTGGACATTGGATTGAGCATAAGTCATATTAGGAGGAGGGGAATCTATGAAAAGCTTTCCAGAAACATGAATAAGATCGTCTTTCTTTATATATCGATCTGCTGTTTTCGCTAGATCACCTTCAAATATTATCGGAATCCTGTTCACACAACCAAAGCCAGAAACTTCATCATAACTACACAACAGCAATGAGTTTTACTAAAACCATAAATGATAAAAAAATCAGTACTTTCGAAATTACCAGAAAGCAGATGAATCTGAACCGGACCTCTGGGAGATAACCGTACCAGCCCAGAATTTGCCGTCAGAAGAAGCGTCGAATTGAACCGGTTGATCAACAAACCCTATCAGATTAACCCAATTCGCCACTTCACTCTCGTAAGCTATCTCATTTGGCCGACCCAATTCCTTATCCTTCTTCGCTTTCACCACCTCCTCTAGCGTTTTCGCCGGTGCCTTGGCTCTTAGTTTCTTCCCGCCACTTCCGGGTTTCCCGGAGACAGCCACAGTGTAGAACCGGATTCGTTTTCCGGTTGGGGTTTCCGATGCTCTCGGATGGGAAAACGGCGAGCATTCGATTCTTGTCAACGATTTTGATATCAAATTCATCTTTTCATAACAACCCACGAGGGAAATTTTGAGTTTTTTGGAAGAGTGAATTGAGTGACGAAGAGAAACCCTAATTTTGTCCGAAGGGTTTAAGGGAAAGAAATTGAAGAAAGAAAAGGGGGAAAATTTGTCGACAGGGATGGATGGATAAAGTGATTGAATTACTGTCCTTTTGTTGGCGCGGAGTTTAACTGTATCTTATTTGGGCCCTTATTGGGCTTCTTTATATGAATACTCAATGTTTCTTCTAAATGGGTAATGTGAAAGTACTGAAAGATGAGATGATTCTAACCCATGTTGATAGTCATAAAACCACTTGCTTGATTTCAGTTTCATCCGCTTCGGTCTAAGATGTCTATTTATTTTTCTCCTCTGGTGATCAGTTTAAGGTTTCTGGTTTAGTAATTATAGCATTTTGTAAGTTATTAAAGAATCTGTTACTTGGTTAGTTAACTAACTTAGTTTATGTACACGACATATTGTATAGTTTACTGTTCCTTGATGATTGATGAGAGCATTATTCAATCTTAGACTTTCCCTTTCTCTCTCATCTGCTTTCTTTATCGAACTTAGGTTGTTTGATGCCGTAGACTTAAAAAACTAATATTGCATAACGAGAAGATTATAAAAAGCTAAACGCCATGCACGTAAAACACGTACGTATTTTAATTTGATTTCAGTTCATTGATCACATATAAAGACAAACGTGTCACCTTTCACGCTATAGCCGTATTTTTCAAAAAAAGAAAAAAAAAATACAATAAACGTTTTGGTTTTATTAGGTGATACAAATTAAACTTTTAACTACGATTATATTGACTTGGTCGTTGTTTTGCTTGTTTTTTTTTGTATGTTAATTCGTTTATTTGCTTGTTGAGGAAGTTAATTGTCCATACTTAATGCTCAAGAGTCACTTGATATATATATATTTTAATTTAACAATTGCTATCAAAATGTTGTTCATTACATTATACAAATGTATATTACATAGTGTTAGGACTTAATTTCACGAAATATTTCTATTCATAATTCGTAGGACCATATTAGCTTATACCTGCACGACAAAGCTATGCGTCAACTAGTTTGATCGGGTCAGCTGCTATCATATATATGAAGTATAAGTCAAATCGAAAAACTAGAGGTTTCTTCAATTCCTTCGCCGAATTCTTGGTTTTGTTTTCGTTTTTCTATTGGATATTAGACGATATGATATAATTTTTTTCACTCGTTTGGTGATTACAAAATCGTGACCTCGCATTGTAAAACCATATATGATATGATATCATCAATTTATTCGGTTTTTTTAAAAATTGTGTATAGCCGATATATATTCACTTGAATTCGCTCAAACAAATGAATGAACCCTATGGATTCGGCACCTTTGATACGTATAACAATTCAATAATTTCTAAAGGCAAGTTATGAACCCGAGTTTAAGCATGTGAGTGAAATGTGAACGGAATTTAACAAAAATTTACGGAAAGTTGACTCTGTGATATATATCCAAAGGAGTGGTCATAAACTTTGACCATGAAATAAGATTTAGGAATATCTCTAAATCAATTGAAAACAGAGTTGAGTAAAAAATTTGACTGTAGGCAGTTCAACTGATGATGCTTTCGGCCTTTTCTTTGATTCATTCTCTCTGTCGGCTTCGCTGTGGAAATTACAGCATAAATAAATAACTCTTCTCTTATGTTTGTAAACTTTTACGAATACAAAATAAAAAAAAGTCATACGCGTTTGTAAATATGAGTATGACTAAGTCTCCGACATCATCTTAAATCTTTATTTATTTTAATTTTGTCATTCACTCTTCCGAGTTTAATTTGAATATTATTATTTACTACATCTATAGAATATATAGTTCACACACGCTTTCTAACAATTAAACATAAGCTATAACACAACAAGAATTAGTAATAAAGCACTAGATTTCATATATATATTGGTCGTTGTTTAACTATGATGTATATGATCAAATACATTTTACTGAAACGTTACAAAAGTCTTAGAGATTATTTTGTGTTACATAACGTAAGCACATACGAAAAACATTTTCTTGTACTTAGAGAAAAGACTAACATATTGATGATATAAACATGTTACATCATAAAAACAAAAAATTGTATGGAATATGCTATCTATCCGTTTACTATATAGATTATCATAGAATTAAATAAATACACTTTATTCATCTACTTAATTAATCTCTTATACCAAAATCTATCCCAGACTACAAACAAAAATTATCATATTGAAGCGTAATTTTAAAAAGAATTCTAAAACAGACAAACACCGCAAAAAAAAAACACACAACCACATTGACATCTTTATCTGAGTTAAGTACTGTATACGCGTGTTAATTAGATACGTAATTTTGTGTGTTCAAACGCCGAAGACTTCTAGACTTTCAGTCTTTAGGTGACTGGGCCAATAAATACCAAAATAAATAGTGTTTCAACTATTAATCGAGTTAAGAGAATAGAGATTAACAGAACCGACGCACAAAATCTACATCATCTACTGGAACAGAAAAAAAATATATATTCAACAAATTTTATTAGAAAATGCTCAATGGACTTGTAATTTTGTAAAGCAATATTCCCAAATACGTATCCCCTTACGTAGTAACATGATCATGATCATCGATATCTTCATCTTCATAATAATCTAATTACTAAAAAAAAGTTATACTAAAAATCAAGATCTCTCATCATAAACTCCTCCAACGTTGCCGTCTCTTGGTGAAAATCGTGATAATAATAATCCATATGATCCAAACCATCCTCATAACTACTATTCCCGGAATATTCCCTGGAAAGATCATGATCATGATCTTGTTGATCAAACACGGAGATACTTTCCTCACCCAACTGATACGGCGTCGTTGCTCCCGTACCTGAGCTAGTCACGTGACGCTGCTGGTTACTCACGTGCTGGTTAAGGGCATGATCATGATCATAATTCTTACAATCGCCGGGGACCGGAAAGATAGCTTCTTTAGAGATTGTAGTTGGAGACCTGAAATCCAGAGTCACCGGGCCCTTTCTACGGTTGGAGGCACCACCAGCAGAGCGTCCGGTGAATTTCTGAACTAGAGCTCGGAAATTGCTAGGGTTTGCATTTAGGAGAGTCGTTGGTATGGCTCTCCTCGAAGCCCTAGATCTCCTTCCGGCCGTTTCATGCGCCGCCATAATACCATCGTCTCCGAGGGAAGATCCCGATGATGACATCATATTAATGCCATTGAAGCACGGAGTAAGCTCTTGAACTTGGTGTGGTTCATAGTGTTGTAACCACTGGCCTGCTCTAGAAGAGTTGTTGTTCATCTTTTCTTTTTGTTTTCTCTATTTATTTTATTTTTTCTTTAGTGTATGTATTCATTGCATAGGCTTTAGGATTAAGGTTAAGGTTACTCTATATATGCAGAGGAGATGTGACCCCTAAAAAAAAGATAAAAAAACTATTGATGGTCGTTGACTTGTACCTTGAAGTTTTTAATATGTTTTTAACAACTCAATAAAATAAATTGGGCAGTGTGTAAATCATTATGAGTGTTGAGGAAGTAATTGTATAAAGTAGTATTTTAATTTAAATATTCGTATAATGTTCTATTGATTGAAACAATTTTAGGTGATTCAATACTCAATAGCTGATCACTACTCCGCTATGGTTAAACTACAAGATTGTCCAGCTTATTCATGGATTTTGATTTTGATGTTTTCTTCATTTTGATTGTGGGTTTAATGCTAGTTTTTCGTAAGCGTAAGTAGGTTCACCAGTAAATATAATAATTTCAAAATCTAAAATTTATTAATTTTGTAATTCTTTTTAACATCGAATCATTTCAGTTTAAACTGAAAAGCATTTCACAGATCATTAGTAAACAAAATACTTGACATTCTCTAAAGCAACCGTATTTAATCAGATAAATCACCGGGATAAGTAACAAATTTAACATTTTTTTCTTTTGCAACCGCTTTCGACATGCTCATTGATCACAATCAACGATTACCATACAGAAAATACAATTAAAACTATTATTAGTTGATTGGTGTATATTATCTATATATATATATATTTTTTTTTTTTCAGAAGTTTTATCATACTAATAATCGAAATATATGTTAAGTTTCAAAATAACTTTTCATAAGAGCGTTAGCTTGTATGCAAGGTTTATTTCAATGTTGTATCGTAAGATATACATATATACGTACAACAATATTAATATTTTAAGTGGATGGAGATGGAGTGATAAGGAAAATAATTTTATAGGAAACGACAAATGGTGATAACATCAAGCATGATCTTTCAGGATGACTTGACTTCGATGATTTCCTGTCTTTTCGGTTCTCTCGATCGTTTACTGGTCAATGAATCTTTTTATGTATTGTTTTTTTTAAAATCACTTTTTCTTAAGATTATGATATTAAACTTATATAGTATGATGAAAGAAAAGTAACATACCCATTTAAACTCACATTCTACAAGTCTTTTGGTGGTTTAAAAAAAATATCGTTATTTCTTTTTGAATGCATATAGGATAATTGCATTTTGTGTAAAAACCCTAATAATCAGTTTATTTTCTTGCTTGACCAAACTTCTTAGAATGTATTTAGGATAGTTGAATATGTAAAAGTTCTGCATTTGGAGAATGTGATGATCTCTAAGGATTGATCATGATCAATAGAAATTAGTTTTGCTTCATGAAAATTTTGTTAGTCATAATAATTTTTCTTGATAAACCAGTAATTCATATTTTCTTTCTAAATGACCTACAGTTTGTAAATAAAATGTAAACATTGAATTCTAGATTGGCTTGGATATTGGTAAAATTTAGCTAAGTTTTTCTTTAATCACTTTTTTCTAAACACTTGCAGCTGGACTTACCTTTATTTCAGTTCACCAAAATTTTACCGAAGTAATATTTGCTTCAAACTTTTGTTTTATTTGGTTAAATAAATTTGCTTCAAGCTTAAGATAATAAAACTGAAGCATACTAAGAAAATTTCTCAGTTTAGAACACTTGTTGTAAACGATCGTCGATATATATTTAACGGGAAAAAGGACGATTATCGATATATATGGCGTGAGCAATGACGAGAAGCTGATAACGTCGTTACAAGTTTGAGAATATAATATAAACTCAATTATTCAATAATGATTTTATTGTAGTGTACCATTCCAATGTGGCTACTTTATTGTACGAAAATTTACGCATAAGATCAAACCCCAATATAGATTAATTACCGCTAACGAGCTGTCACTAGTTCGTCAATTAGGCGGTGGGTTTATTCGATGAAGCTTCCTTGCGCACTATTAAAATATACAAACTCAAATACTATATTTTATGTTAAGTTCAATGTAAAAGAACGAACACAAACGATGGACCAGAGACTTGTAATTTTTAGAAATCACCGAAAGTATTACAATACCCAAATGACTAATTCTTAATATTCGACTTAAGTTACTCTATATAATACCTAAAAATTAAACTTTAAACATTAAAGTACTGAAAAAGTAAGTATAAAATACTTTGACACCTGAAAAACCAATCCAAATACCAAAATTTCCATTAAATGAGAGCATTTATCATTTGCTTCTCTTTTTTGCAGATACCTAAAACCATGGATAATGCTCTTTGATTTCATGACTAATTTGGTACAGATCGATAACGAATTCTATGGTACGGACCAGCCTATGTACCTCATCACATGATTCATCAATCACGAGTTTGGAAGAAAAAGTCAAAACACAAACTATAGATACAGCCAATGGAAGATGCCTTCAAGAGTCAATAGTAAGTTGGTCAAACTTCTTGACCAGAAATCACAATTCTCAGTTTTCACCAATGTTCGGGAACTATGATTAAGTCGTTGACATGCGACTTATATTATCTTTACGAGGAAAACCTCAAAAGATATTCTTCATTTGAATTCAAACTTATAGAAAATTTCTTCTACTTCTCATCTTTGTTTTTGGACAGCAAAAAATATTATGAGTACTTAAATATATGATTTAGTCCAACTACGTACGTCTTAAACAAAATACGGTTTTAAAAATTTTTTTGACACAATGTATATATATTTGTGTTTACGTTCATATAAAACCAAAATAGAGAAATTGTTAGCCCTTTTATTAAAAACAAAAAAATAGAGAAATTGTTATAATTTTTATACACATTTTTAATTAAGTATGACAGAACCCCGAGTTCAAACTCGACATACTGTTCAAAACGAAAACTAAACATTTCCAAATTTTTGTTAAACATTAATAGAGTTAATAAAAGGTTTGTGGATTTTCTTACAAAAATTATACAATAATCACAGAATATATTCTAAGTTGTATGTCGTATATTCGTATTCAAAGTGAAGTTGTCTGTCTTAGTTCTTACAAAATTTTGGTGTAATAATAATCTTCCAAACTTAAATTATCGAACCAAAAACTAGAGTTTTTCTTGGTATATCTCGAGTTTTCTCCTTTCTTGTAGAAAATCCCATAATCTATAATCTATAGTATCTTACAAGTACCTAGCTAAGGATTCTCTTTGAAGCCAAGAGATGAACCTCCTTTGGATTTTCATTTTCATGTATTTGCTCATCAAAGATACATCATACATTATGTAAGGTCTTATAACTGTTAATTAGATACATCAAGCTCCCCAAAATTTTCTTGTAAAGATGGCTGTCAACGCTCATTCCATCAGGGTTTCGAACAAGCTTAATTTATTGCAGAACAAGTTTTAAGCTTGCAATCTGACATCTGAAACTTGTTGAGAATTTCCTGCACATACTTCTTTTGAGACATTAAAATGCCAGCTTCAAGAAACTCCATTTTCTTGAGGTGAGTATGCTGCTGTAAGTTGTTTCTAAATTTCATGGTCTTCACAATATTTTGTAAATTCATGTGAAGTATATTTGCTACCAAAGTCTGTACATATAACTTTTACCGAACAGCCTAATTATTTCTCAACCAACGCGTTGAACATCTTAAAGCAAAAGCTTCAGACTGCTCTTGTAAGAAAGACACCCACTGCTGTAATAAAGTAGTGTTTACCTCCATTGCATGTTGGATTTAATGGTTCGCAGATGTTGAAATGCATTAACTCTACTAACTTCTTGGCTCTAACTGATTTTCTAAGAAAATGATTCCTAATGTTGTTTGCTCACAATCCTCACAAACTCAGGAGGAGCAATTTTAGCGAAGCCAACTACCATTCTGTTTCGTTGCTGTATCTTCAAACCACACCATAATTTAGATGAGCATAACAAAAGTGCCATAGCCATTTTAAATATATGCATCGTAGCTGAGAAACACGGATTGCTGACTCTGTGGAGATGCAGAGAGAAGAAACTTCATTTACCCATGATTACTTTTGTACAGAGAAGAAACTATGCTTTCATTTTAGTGCAAGTACAAAAGTTAAATAACTGACTATATTGTAAATTAAAACCGATCCAAAACCGACCAGAAATCTAGATTTACCAAGCCCGTAAAATACTTTAGAAAACCCTAAGAGAAAAAGGCATCATCACTCAGTTATTCTCATACATATAGAGAGATTATCACAACTCAGCAACAAACAATTTTCTATTTTTTTGGTTTCATTGCTTCTTCTCGTAGATTTATAATGAGTAAACTAAGATGGATTCAAGTACTGACAGAGGAAAACTTTGATGGACACTGCCAAAAGCACGGTTGTGGTTTCCAAAAATCTTCAGGTTCGAGTGCCTGCGACGTAGTTTGCCTGGAAGGCTTAGATCCATACCATACTCAACCCCATGCTCGAGTATGTTCTTCGTATCTATAAACCCTAATTTATTATATCTTCATGGATGATGCTTCATGGTTGATAGGTGTTTATGTTTTATACCTAAATTGGTCATGCATTATATTTCACTGATTGCGTAAATAAATATATATATATAAATACATATATATATATATATATACATATAAGTATCACAATTTTGCTGCTTAAAAGGAAGAGTGACTCATTGAGAATTGTTGGATTGTTGATGTTTTGAAGAATCGCAATGTTGCTGAGGATGATGTCTAAAACTTGACTGTCCCTAACATTCATGAATAAACACAAATTCCATTATAATTCCTTTGTGAACTAGAGAAGCACGTGAAAATTTGAGACAGCTTCAAAAAATGTCTAATTCAAGTCTCTTACCATGTCCTGAAGTCTTTCATACATAACTTCTGGTCTGAAACTTAATTGTTCCTGCCATAAATTTCAACATTAATTTCAACAATATATGAGATCAAATTTGGCGTAATGCGGACTGATCCAGAGAACAACTTACAGTTCCATAAAGCCTTTGCTGAGTTATGGATTGTCCCTGCAATGAGATATGATAAAGGATCTTCAGCAGTTTATCTCAGAGATTTTCTTACCAAACACCAAAGAAACAAAACAGTCACATACATACCAGCGAGTGTATGTTTTGATGGGTAGTACAATATCCATTGCGATTTAAAGCCATCATGTTGATTTGTCCCTGTCGATCATACAGAGGAACTAACAATGTTAATTTGAACTTTGAACGGTTAAACCTTTTTGTACTCTATAACTGTACAGGACTTTTCTCGTGTACCATTTCATGTGACATTTGTTGAGCGCTGATGTAGTCATCGAGAATCGAATACCGGTTTCTTTGTTCTTGCAAAGCAGTTGCTTTCCAGACTTCATGTAATGAATGTTCCTTGACAAAGATAAAGCCAGGTTATGCCAAATACTTGTCTTATGAGACGAGATCAGGAGATTAATAGTCTAGTTCCATGAAACCAGCGTATAAGAAAAGAAAAACCTGTACCGTATCGGCCACATTCTCACTAAATGAGTTGTTGTTATGTTCTTCATGTCTTGAAGGATCTTGAGCTACATCCGATTCTGACTCTTCAACATTATGGATCACGTTACTTGTGTTCTCATAATTTGCAAAAGCTTCATTCATCATATTAATCACGGCGTTATAGCTCCCTTCGGATACAGATGCTTCCTCACTCAATTTCAAAGAGCGTAGGCAAAGATCCGTATACCGTTGAGCCTTAGTTGAATCTCCATCGATCTGATCAGACTCCACAGCTTTTCTGCTTTTCGCATCTTTTGTCCAACGCTTCAACACATACTGAGAAGGAATAGTAAGTTCTCCAGACATCTGCAGAACAATGATCGCGTGCCTACATAGAAAACCTTTGAACTCAAACAGTCGACATGAACAGACAACTGCAGATGATTCAGAGCTCCACACCACAACGAAAGCACGGTTCTGTTCATAGTCTTGAACCCTGAAAGTCCTATTGTTACCCACATCTTCTTCACTTTCTTTCTTCGGATGACAAGCAACACCTCCCAGCACCTCAACCTGAAACTTCTTGAACATCTCACGTGTGTATACCTCAACCATTTGCTTCCCAAATGGTGAAGGTGACTTAAGTGCAGGTTGTTTATACAATGTCTCATTCTCCGCTTTTTCTTCCTCTTCGTATCTCTCTTGTATCATCGTCTTGTACTGATCAAGAAATGCTCTCAACGTAGTTTTCCTCTGAATGTATTTATCGAAAACAGAGTTCACACTATCCGATCTCTGAGCTGTACACATTCCCGCAAGAGAAACACCTTTCATATATACAGGAACCCAATATTCCCTATCTTCAAACAAGGAGTGAAGCCACACATTATCTCTCAGATGAAACCTATCAACTACCTCAAACCATTTCTTTTCAAATTCATCACTCTTGCAAGAACCGTAGATAGCTTCATTTATCTCATCCATAAAGCCTTTCTCTTGTCTGATAACATGACCAAGCTTCTCCGGCATCTGACCAAGAGTATCCCACATATAAAAACAATGTCTAGAAGATGGTAAAGCCTCAGAAACAGCTTCTTTGAGAATTTGGTCGTGTTTGGTAAGTATAACTCTGGGTTGGCATCCGTGCATTGCTTTTAACCATGCTCGAAAAAGCCAAACAAATCCAGATTTAGACTCATCGTTTAATAACAAGCCAGAACCAAGCAACAAGAACTGCCCGTGATGGTTCACGGCAATAAATGCGACAAGAGGCAGTTTATAATCGTTATTGATGAACGTAGTGTCAACAGAAACAACATCACAGAAACAAGTATAATCCAATCTGCCTTTTGCGTCAACCCAAAAGAAGTTTCTTATACTCTGCTCCTCGCTGAGATCAATGGCGTAAAAGAAGAAAGGATTCTCAACTTGCATATCCGTAAAGAAGTTTAGGAGTCTTTCAACATCCCCACCCTCTAAGACTAGTGGCTTTCTGCTTTTCATCTCTTTCACAATAGCACCGCTTTGTTTCTCGATCATTTCCCGCCCAACCGATTCTCTAATGGAACTGGCTTGACCAGGGAAGGTTTCGTGGTTATGTTCTTTAATCAAACCGCGAATAACCCACCGCCCATCTTGCCTTATCTTGACATGTAAACACGCTTTACAATCAGTTTTCGAAGATGAACGGTTTATTCTACCACGTTTTCTTGCTTGAGGGATGTTCAATCCTTCTGTGCCTAAACCGGTATCTATACCTTCTCCTTCCTTTGTCTTCTTGCTTCCATATCGTGTACAAACAAACTTGGCATCGATAAACTTCCCAGTCATTCTTGAACGACGACTAGCTTTAATTATGGTGTTAAAACCAACAGATTTAGCATACTCTTTGTAGAACTCAAATGCTTCCTCTTTTGATTCAAATTCTATCCCTTCATTGATCCCTAAGTTTATCCTTTGATCATCACACTCTCCTGACGGCATCTCGAGATCAATCTCCATTAACGAAGCTTTGCTTCACACTTAAAAACCAAATCTCTAGGATCAAGTTAACCCTGTGAAACACAATTTGGTCAAAGTATATCTCCCAAGTTCCAACCTTTACGAGGATATTAACATAAAGATTAAAACTTGAAATCAGCAAAGATCAGAATACTTAACAGTCAAAAATGTAAGCAAAACAACTTCAGATATGGAAACGAATCATCTACACAAGAAAAGTCAAAACATTTAAAACTCATAGTCAGCTGAACCCAATAGTTTACGGATTAAAGACAAAAATAATCAAACTCATTAATTCAAACAAAAACTCAGAACCGACATGTAACCAACTCAGACAGAGAAAAATCAGAAACTGATTTACTAAAGTGTAAAGATGATATGAATTGGAGGGAAAAATTATAAATTTACATGATGGAAGAAGACAGTGATGACTGAAGGCGAGTACAGAGTCAATCTTCATTTCAGCAGAGTTTTGATCTTAGGGTAAAGAGCCGCCGTCGTCGCCGTCGTACTCGCTTTTTTTATACTCGCGGTTATGTTTCCTTATTCTCACCACTTCTCCGGTTATCGTTGACTAAACCCGTTTCTATTTTTCGATAACCGGATTCCTTTTGTGTAAAACCGGATTCTTTTGTTACGCCAGAGCCACACAGTTCCTTCTTTTAATTATCTTTGGTTTTCAGTTTCTTCTACAGATGATTAAAAATCAGAAATTGGAGGAAAATATGGTTCATTCTCTCGGAGAACTTTGACAGAAACTCCCCCAGGTTCCGTATTTTTATCGATTAAGCTTCTGGTAGTTAGTTTTCTCAGGAAAGCATGCGTCTTGGAATGTTGATTAAGCTCATTTCTGATAAATTTGCTATCTTTGTGCTCATTGTAAACTAGGAAAGTAGAAACCTTTGGATAGTTTCCTTACACCTCGTTGCTGAAATGCGAATTTTATAGTCTATAGATTGTTTCAGAAGTGATACTCTGGTGCTATAAGAATTGATCTTTCATGTTGTGTTTCCTGATTAGATGGTGGATCATTGTGTGATCAAGACTGCTTAAAGAAATGGGTTTTGCGGTTTGTGTTGGTTATGCATCTCTTGTATCTATGGAACTGAGGTGGGTTAGAAGAAGCAAAGGAGATAATGCTGCATCAGCATTGCCTCCTTCGATACCTATTTATATCTCTACGCTGAAGAAAGACATAAATCTGGAGGAACTGAGACATTTGTATTCACATTGTAATCACTCTTGCAACCGTTTGTCAAAGAATGGCAGCGTTGTTGAAAAGACTGTTGATATGAAAAAGCTGCGTACAGCTATCTCCCGCAGCGATGTTGTTGTCTCTGTGTTTTGCAAACCTCATCACGCGGTTCTTGTTGAAGAGAGCAGCAGTGGTAATGAGGATGCTTCTGTTTTGTGTTCTGAAGAAGAAAGTTTGTCTTCTTTTTTGTACCCTTCAGACTTTAAGAGACGAAACAAGGATGAGAGTTCTCTAGGAGATATGTTTCAGGATGCTTTGCGTCTCACTCCTTCAAATGGCCAGCTTGTTGGATTCGGTCGTGCATATTCTGATTATGGCTTGACCGCTTCTATCCACGATCTAATGGTATTTTATCTATATCACAAGGTTCACAGATTGTTTAGTTGAATTTGCTTTCATTTCCAGGTCTACTTGAGCTGTAATACCTTCTGTTAGGTGCTAAGATGTGTAATCTGGTCTCAGTGTCTTCCAGGTTTTACCTTCACTACAACGGATGGGGATTGGTAGGCTAATTGTTAACAGAATTACCAGGTTTGATGTGACTTTCGGCTATGATTTTGCTTTACTTGAAACACACTACCTTCTGCAAAATGTTACTTCTTGAAATATCAATTTGCCTCATTCATCGAAAACTACTGTTTCAATAGGCTTCTCACAAGCAGAGACATCTACGACATAGCAGCTCTCTGCTTCGAGCATGAAAGGTACCGCCTTTGCCTCTGATATAATTAATACCCGTCCTTAGCAGCTTGTGAGTTCTTTGTTTTATTCTTTCACCGCTAGGTCTAGGATCAAAGGATATAGATCTATTCTGACCAAGGATTTGGTAATGATATCTTGCTGATGATAATCTTGAATATTAGTGGGGATGAATATTAGTACAAGATTGAATCTAAATTTGAGTTGAGAGTCCTTATGAGTATTAGTACTGATGATAAAGAAACCTTTTTTTGTTTGTCTTAGGCCATTCTTCAAAGCCTGTGGGTTTGCAGATGACAGGATGGGTTCCACAACGATGATGTTTACGAAGAGCTTGGAGGCCTAATCTGAAGCGAGAAGAAGGCCGTTGGATCTTCAGAAACGACAGGTCAAAGCAAGTTGAATGATCTTTATATAAAATCTTTATGAATCTTCTCTGAAAAAAAAGCCAAAGATTTAGTGTCTTTCTTGCATTTGTATTTGATGTCTTGTGGCCACTCTTTTTCACTTCTCTCTTTTCGTTGAAGTCAACGAATATAATTTGGAGACAAGAAAATTTATTGTTTTCAGACTATTATTACTCTGTTTCGAGAGGTGAAAATGTAAATATTAGTTGAATACAAACTGTTTTGTCAAAATCTTACTGTTTTCTATATATGTTTAGTTATAAAAAAACTAAAATCTAACTAAGGAAATAGATGAATTTCAAAAGTCTTCTCAATGGAACTCGTAACAATATATCATTAATATTTTTCTAATTAAATTTATAAAGAGTAAAGAAGACTTCCTTTTACGAGTCTTTTTCATGGAAAATATTTTCCATGTTACTATGTTAGGTTGTATAACATCTTGTTTGTTGGTAAAAACTCATATAGCAACTTGCAACATCTTTTATTGATTTCCAAATTTCTCTTGTAACTTATGTAAGCTTTTTCCCCTTTTGGGGAAATATGCAGAAACAATCTAGAGAAAGTGATGAATGAATTATTGAATGCCAACAAAAAATGTCTTAAAAGTATGTGTTCGTATGAATGTCTGTTTGAGGATAATAAATGCATCCACGAGTATTCTATTACACATGTGGTGTTGACTTTGTCAGCTGCTTTTTTTCCCTGTCAACAACTTTTTCAGCTTCTCTCATACGTATAATTTACCTTTTTTAACTTTTATAAATTTCACATCTAAAATATTTTTCGAAATAGTAACTTTTTTTCTGTTCTCTTGGAACGTAATTTCTTCCGGAGACGAAAAAAATAAGTCAATTAGGATCACGGATTTCTGTTAGATTCTTCTTTTCTCACGGATATTCTTTAAATTTTAAATTAAGTTCTCTTGAGCAGTACAAGAAACTATCGTATATTATAAAATTTCGAGACTTCTTTTAACATCATAATTTTTTTTTATTAACATGGTTTATGGTTCAAATGATGTGATGGGCCGTGCTAAACTGCTGATCACGTGCTTTTACACGAAAACAGTGTATATATTATTAGTTAATGACGTCTTGATGAGGATTGAGGACCATACTTAATATTTACTTTATAATTACCTTTTTACATATATATTAATTACCTTTTTGGTCCGAATATATATATCAAAGTTGTATTTCAAAATATATTAATATATATCAAAGTTATATTTCAGAATATATGAGCACAACATATTATAAGTTTTTTGAAAGGCTTTCACAAACTAATCTCGTTTTTTTATATGAGCATAACATATTAATATAATTTCTGTTTGTCCAAACCATATATTATAATATTTATATATAGATAAGAACTTATATATGAGTCAAAATATATGATAATGATGTCACAGTTGATATTTAGAAAAGTTAAAATACAGAAATCATTTACTGCATGTTTGGTGAACTAAAAATTACTGAAGTACAGACAGTGACTTTGAGTTCATGATTTTCGTTGTCATGAATCTCATGATCATGACTTAAGTCGATCTTATGTTAGGGACGAACGTTTCAATCTGTGTCACAAAGTGGACGGACCTGTGTGAATGTAGGTTAATGATAAGAAGTTAAAAATATGAAGCTTTCGTAGAGAAAGATAATTTTTTAACAGACCTACAGTTGGGGGTTGCTAATCGACTATTTTTATTTTATTTTTATCTTTATCAAACCAGGAAATCTAAACTTCATCTCCAATAGAATGCGAGGAATATACTTTTCGTTATCTTTATTACACAACTTGTATTTTGTAGATCCGCAATGGATTAAGTCGACAATAAATCACTATGGAGTATGAACTACTACATGTTATCAAGAACATTAAAAAAAAACTACCGGCATTTTTCTTTGTTAAAGAAGAAACTACTTACATTCATAGTTATATTACATCAAATTCAATCAAGTGAATTTCTTAGTATACAAAATGGGCGTATATTTCTATGCAAGCCTAATACGCAGATATAAAATATTATGATATGTGTACCGTTATCACATGGGCCGGTTACTTTTTATTCTTTTTCTTGTTCTTTAAACCTTAAATTTCCACTTGTGCATAACAGTAATATAACAGTAACGAGATTGAAATGAATTAATTAACAAACCAACCATCAAAAACAATGGGCCAATCAATTGATAATTAAAAAAGGAGACAAAGAAGGAGAAAGGAGAAGAAGGCGAAGAAGACGAAATATTGACTCAGCTTCATGTGTTTGATTCCTAGCCATGTGCACTGCATACCTACCATAATTTATTGACTATTCAATATCAGTATACATATATATACATTCAAAACTTATTTTGAACAGATAGCATATGCTCTTGTAAAGACTTGTGACCATATTGGTAAAATATGGGTTTATCGATTTATTAAGTTAAAATACTGTATTTGTAGTCGCCAAGTCAATAAACTACAGTTACAAACAAAATGAACTCAGAAAAAGTTTACATTTAGTTTTCATCTATAGACAGAAAACACAGGAGTTTAAACTTGACAATGGTTAGATTTATTTGCAACTTGAGACTTTCATAAGTTACTAACAATGGTTAGACTAAAGTGAATGAACTCGAGTCCTGGTATTCAAATAAATCTCTATTAGTTCTTTCTTTGTTATTTCTTATAATTGTAATTATAAATGAAATTAATGAATCTAGAAATTTTTTTATATTAGTGCGTGTGTGTAAGAAAATATTTAAATCTCACGATAATTGATCTAGAAAAGAAAGAACATGAAAACCAATGAAACTTGAAAAGCTCGATGTGGGTATTGGCTAAGAGTAAGACCTATCTATAAATCTATAGTATTTTAAAAACTAATTGAATTATAAACAAACTATAGAGCAACTGTATAAAATAAATGCTTACAGGTTTTCGGCTAAAACAAGAAGCATTGAGATTTTCTTTTGTTTGGGTCAAAAAAGAGTATATTGTCTTTCTCTTAAATACTGTATATAATAACATATAGTTTTATATAAATACATAGATTAGATTTTATGTTATACTCGCAACTATATATAGACATATATACATACGCTTGTCAGATAAGTAGTTAGATTCTCTTCATCATAAACACCTTCACTCTCTCTCTGCTTTCCGACAAGTCACATAAATGGCATTTTCCCGGCATATACCCGACGGCAAGATCGCCGCCTCAAACACTGTGACTAAGAAGCCCGATGTTTCAACTCGGCCGCCAAATTGCTGCGTCACGTGCCTTGCAAGACTCATCAGAAAACTGAAGAGAAAGGGGAGGTTGCTGCTGTCAACAACGGCTGCTCGGAGACAGGGGAGTTCGCTGCAATGTCGGTACGATCCAATGAGCTATTCACTGAACTTTGACGGTGGCGCGTATGGTACACTTCCCGATGATGAGGATTATTATTTCCGGTTCTATGCGTTTTCTTCAAGATACGTTACTACTAATACTATCAAGCCGAGACCACCATTTCCTCGTGCAACTCTCTCTACCTCTTCACATGAATTCGCGTAGATCTATTTTGTCGTTCACTCGTTTGGCCCTTTTTTCCCCAACAAAAAAAACTAGTTTAGTTAAATTTGTATTTGGTGCTATAGTTCGTAGATTTAAAACTAAGTTTTTTTAATTGCTTAAGTGTAATTCTATATATACATATCAAAAGAAACTTAGTTACATTTTTCTAGTTTTTTTTGTGTGTGTCGTTAAACTCGATTACATTTTTCTAGTTGAGTGTTTATTAATCCCTACTGGCTTTCACACAAAAAACAGAAAAAAGCACAACAATTTGAGGAATTTGTTCTTTCGCAAAAAACACTTAGGGAATTTGTTTTTCTAAAATATAAAAGCCACGCGCAGAAGTCACGCTAGCGTCACTAACTTCATTTTGGTGGACTAAATGCGTGTTGGTTTCTTTCTTTTTCGGGAACTAATAATTCCATCCAATACATTATAAATACACAATGTTTTTAATGCACAAAAAATCTGAAAATTTTAGAGATTTCATAAACTGAAATAATACATTGTGAGACTTAATCCTGAATTTTGTAAAAATGTTATAAAAATTCTTGACCAACCTTTAAATAGACCAAACCTTTGCTCCACTATTTTGTTTTGTTTATAACATCATTAAAATTAAAGTACAACTGTTTAACTTATTACAGATGATATTTTATTTGTCTAAATGTTAAGATATTACAGATGATATCTTAAGAAGAATGAAGAATGAACTTTAATTTCTTGCAGCACTTAAAAGTATAATAAACGGTTTAACATATTATTTCGTTCTATTAACATTGCGTAATGGATAACTTTATTTTTGATATATAAGATTTGTACCATGTTAAACCATGACAAACGAACTTCTGAAACGCTTCTAGTAGTCTGCACTGGAATTTGAACTCTAAGACTATACATAATGTTAAAACATTAATTAACCACTTGTAAATCACTAGCTAGATCAAACGACGAATCAATTAATTTATTCATCCGTTTTCTTCTACACCTATACATACGTACGTTCGTATATGCATATATTCATATCACCCTTAATATATATTCACGACCTTTGTTGATTAAATTATGTGACTAAAATTTTGAAAATCTAAAATCAAAACATAAATTTTGACAGAGAAATACATAAAAATGGGAATCCGTGTAAGCTATTTGGAAGGCGATGCATGTTTGTTAGTAACCCGAGACAAATTCGCCGGACCCTATCTTAATAGTCTTCTACTTCTAGGGTTTCTTTTTTTGACTACTTGACATAAGTTTTTAAAATAGACGATAACGATATTCGCATGTTACATCGCATGAAATTGCGAGCCACTATAGACACGAGAGAAACTTAAAGAAAAAAACAAATCATTAACAGTTTAATTATTTTAAACTCATGTTGTCTATTCGATCATTACTAGTAATTAGCCACAAAGCTGGCCATGACTTATGATAAACGTAAGCGTACTCGGTTTAAATTACAGACCCGTACAAACAATACAGACTGAGTGACTGGTTAGTTAACTAAATAGCTTCCTTTTTTTCTTGGTTGAACACTAGCTCTACGCCACACCAAAAATGTACCGAAAAATATTTATTACATATAATGCTTCTTATCACCAATTTCCATTGTTACACCTACAAAAAAGCTTAAAGCAAACCCTATTCATCTTGCTTTTGGTTGGTTATCTAAAGGTATTTGAATTATGGCTTCAATATCAAATTGAAGAATTACATATGAAGGAAAAGTTTATTTAAAAAAGGATAATCAAAATCATTGTTATGATTTCTGGCTTGTCATTTAACAAAAGTTAAAAAGGAAATACAAAATGGGTGAAATCCTTTTGGGCCGAACATACATATGTGGATGCCATTTTAGGCCTCTGACTGGCTTTATGTGAAAGTGATTGGAGCCTCTACTCTCAAATTTGGAATCTATACTATAATGGTTGAAAGGGTGCTTTCCTACTTTGACACCTCAGCATTTTTAAATAAATAAAATTGAAGATTTATCATTAATTGATTATTT
>OVBI01001559.1:0-32156 GCA_900406495.1 Sisymbrium altissimum
GTAAACAAGATTCCTTTGGATGACTCGCACACTGGTGAGTTGCTTTCTCCCATCAGAAGGTTTTGATTTTGACTTTTGAACCTTCTTGCGCTCCATGCTGCCTTCAGAGGCCAGACTGGGAACAGGTAGTTGTAGACAAAAGCCATCAGCAAAAGAAAGCAGAAAAGAAATTGTCTCAGACTAAAATTGAATTCGCCCAAAAAGATTGCGTATCAAGCATCATATTACAACCTGTCGCAATTGACAGTCATCCCTACAATCTTTTCTTTGTCATAAGGAGTGCGACAAGCTGGACAACGCCCTTCTATTTGATCTTTCTCTGCCATGTCCACAATGTGATGCCAGCACCAAACACATATCTGAATCACACAGAAAAAATTATTAACACAAGAAAGATCATTGGTCAACCCCGCCAGAGCAAAAGATGTGAACACGGTTCCAGCAAGTCATATCTTTTCCATGCTTTACAGATAAACAGCAGAAGAAACTTTGAGCTAAAAGCTAAAAGGTTATGGCGATTCTTGCTTGCTAATGAACATTGCAATAAGTAAAACGGTTCTCACTACAAATAGCAATTCTAAAACCAAGCAATAACATGTAAAATAACGAAAAATGAAGGCAGATGGCAAGACCTGATAGCCACATTTGCAAGGCTTCAATTGCTGATCAGTAAGATCCATCTCTTCAGCACATAGTGGGCAAGTCTTCTCTCCCTGATCACTCATGGTTGGTCTAGGAGAGGGAAAACATGAGACATATTAGTCGTAACAGTTAAAGTGTTAGAAGAAATTATCTTGAGCCAACAGATAAAAATACAAACAAAAGCCAAACTACGAGTGAAACCACAAGCCAAGCAACAGATTTGGCTCAAAGGCTAAATTTAGACTCAAATGCAGATTCCCGCACGGAAGAACATAAAACTCAAATGCAGATTCAGCATATCATCAATCAAATCCTAGAATCTATGCTCACTCATCTAATCAACGTTTTCGTAATCCAATTTTAAAAGTCTAAAAACTCTTAAAAATTTTACACTAAATTTTAAAATTTTCAGATCGATATTAGGAATAGCAAAAATGTATCTGCGATGAAGAACTCTCTAAATCGATCTGTTGCATGCGTTCAATTACATACGCGTCAACAGACAAGTGAATCAACGTAAGGAGATATAATCACAATTTACGATCGAAACTAATTTAATAAAAAATCCAATGATCCAATTAAAAACCCCCGGGAACAGAAACAGAATTAGGGTTTTGAGATTCAGCAGATTTCAAACTTAAAGAGAGAGAGAGATTCAACGAGGAACATACAATTGAGATCGATGGAGATTCGCAGACGAGGAAGATTTTTGAGATGAGGGAAAAGGGAAGCTTGAACGAGAGCTGGAGATTGCGAGCGAGCGTGATAGAGAGAGAGAGAATGGATGGCTGTGATTTTGGTAGATTTGGTTTTTTTAACCCTTAATTTCTGCCAGATCCGCGTTAAATAATAAAATGAGTTTCCAAAAACCTTTTTTGTATTTTGCTGCCCTTTCGATTGCCAATTTTTTTACTATGTATATATTCAGTCCGGTTCGGGTTTCGTAAACCGGTTTATATCAGCCGGTTTTTAGGGGTTTTATGTTTTATTTACCAAAAATTACCCTACGACATACAAAAATCTTCTAGTCTTGGAAATTTCATGGTATTACCAAAAATACCTAGCCACTTATAAAGAAGGAAGGGTATTCATAGATTGACTACAAATATTTTTATTTATGTAGGTAAATAAATAAAAAATGACAACATCATAATCATAACTAAGAAATTGTTAGATTTTAGCGCCATTTAATCAAAAATTTCTTGGGCGGGCGCGGGATAAATAACATATTAGTTTGAATAACTCCTATACATCAAATGTAAATCACAGTCATATTAATTAATTAAGTGACATGATATTTTCGTAAAACCAGTTCGCAAATTCAGTTGTTAACATCCAAAGGTATTTTCCAAATTCTCACCTAACCTTGTTGTAGTCGTTTAATGAATAAATTCTAAGATCATTATGCTAAAGTTATTTTGCAATATTGACCTTATGAAAGTCATGGAGATGGCTAATGGATTTTTGTTTTCAAAGTAATTTAATATAAGACACTGAGTGGATCCATAATTAATTACAGGTTTGACCCAGAGAAGAAGAGAAGATAATTATTTTCAATTTAAGTTCCAACATCAACAGAAACAAAAAGTTGTTAAGGGGCTTTGATCGTTTTAAGTTTCCAGTATATTTCCAATTGAAACGGCTCTCTGCTGTGTGCAGTTGAAGAATCTCTCAATCACTCGTAATTATGAGCCTACAAGTGCTTTTACTATCATTGCCCACTTCTCTACTTCAATTGGATTATATATAACCAGGTGGTCGTATCCTGGTGGTAAAGGGCTCACAGCTGTGAGTACCGCCACCCGGATTCGATTCCTGGCCACAACGGATTTAACATCCCTTCCGTTGGGGCGCTGGACCCCACTTGTGGGGATAGTCGGGAATGTGGCTACCCGGACACCAGAGTTATAAAAAAAAAAAAAAAAAAAAAAATTGGATTATATGTCAATCAATCGTTGTAATTCAATTTCTTTGTTTAATATTATTTATTACTTCTCTCGCAGTGGAATTGTATAAAGTGAAGAAGTTCGAAAGACATAAGATACTTTTTGTTGGAGTCTTGAAGAAGACAAATTTAAAGACATAAAAACTAAGGATGCAGTTTCAGGCAAACCCGTCATGGTACATGATGATTAGCTAGCCAGATCGGGCAATGACTCACGATATTGGTCCCAAGCTTGTAATTGTCACGAGGCACATTCACTTTATATTCACCTAGTTCCTCTCAAATATCTCTCTATACAAGGTTCAAACCTACTGAATATCCCAAAAGACTGATAATATGTCCCTTATGGAAGAAGTCAATTCACGCCTAAAAAAGACCATAAAATAAAAACAAAACAGCAAGTTATTTCTACATATTTTATTTCTGAATTATACAATAAAGAGTTGATTCTTGACTGTGTTCAACAACGTTTTGAATTCTTAGTAGTGACTGAAAAAGGGTTAAAAACAAAGAAAAGAATGGTTAAGGTAGAAGAAACCAAGTTTTCAATCTAAAGCAGGAGGAAGACCTTTGTTTGTATACTTTGTACAGTCAAATGGTCCTACTCCTTGATTGTTCTTCTTTTTCACCTGACCATCAACAAAGACAAAGGCATTTCTCAAGTTAGTTTCAAAACCAATTATATGACATCTACTTATCTTTTGAACGATGTGAAAGCTTGCAATCGAGCTACTTGATTAGTGGGTCAGTGGTGAAAATTATAGAAAAAAATCACAGGTGAATCCTACACACTGTTGTAATCTGTCACACTAGTAGAAAATCAAACAGACTAAAATCAAGTCCGAACGTTTTAACTCTTGTTTCCTTTTATCAACACCATTTCAAATCTACAAACCCAAATGGTAATGAGAGAGGGAGACAGGATTATACCGGAGACCATGGACCTGGTTCAGGAGTAGATTTGTCGGTTGGTGAATGTTGTACACGTCCACTTTTCAGTGTTAAGATTTCCTACATTTTTTAACAGAGGAGATCCGATAAGGCATTGCCAAATGATACTATTTCATATATATGCAACTACAGCAAGTGGATCTTCACTTTATCATCATGGTTTCATTCTTTGAGAAATAAATATTAGTTTATACCTCCCCAGCAGCCTCAATTGCAGCTAACCACTCGTCAGAAAATGGAACAGCATTTGGCGGCTTAACAATAATAGGATCAGGTTTCTTCTCAAGTTTAGCATCCCTGTTAACCAGTGAATTATCAGCCAATTTTCAAATATAAAACTGCACTGAAGGAATAGAAACAGCTTACTAGTGGAGACTGGATTAGATTACTTACATTAGTATGGTATTATCCTTGCCTTCTGATGAACATGTACAATCGCTACTGCTTTCAAAAGCATGGACTCCATTGCTTTCTGATGTCAAATTGTCATCGTTATCATCTCTGACTACGAAAGCCTCATTCATGCGTATAGGGGTTCCTGGTTCCTCCTCTCTGGTCACATCTACTACGGGATCAGAAGAGATGTTTATAACTTGAACTTCCTCTTCTCCATAAGAGCTGAGTTCGTGATCAGTAACCTGAGCACTGAAATCCTTTTCAGAAGCATGAACTCCATTGCTTTCTGATGTCAAAGTGTCATCGCTCAGCACAGTGAACTCGTTAGGCTGCATATCATCTCTGACTGAGAAAGCCTCATTCATGGGTATTGGAGCTACTGATTCTTCATCGCTGGTCACAAATTTTAAAGGATCAGGAGATATCTTTATAAATTGAACTTCCCCTTCTTCATGAGGGCCAAATTCTTGATCAGTAACCTGAGTACTGAAATCCTTTTCAGTATCTGTCTGGACTTCATCTTTTCTAACATGGTTATACTCAATACATCCAGAATTTGAATCCTCGTTCGACATGCCTTCGGAAATTTTGGACAAATTTGTGTCCTGATTTAGACTCTTAGTATCTCCAAAAATAGAAGCCGGGGAACCAATTGATTCACTTACTTGAGTTTTAGTTTTTCCACACTGGTCCATTGCAGTGTGGATAGCTTCTACTTCCAGATATTCTTGATTATGAATGCCCTTAACAGGAAACTCATCGATCTCACTAATGAGCTCTGACTCGGTAACCAAATTCACCTCTTTCAGATTCAAATTACCATCAGGCTCCTCATCTGAACAATCTGACTCAGTAACCAAATCCATGTCTTCCAGCTCTGAGTTATCTTCAAGATCCTCATTTGAATAAGAGAAAACAGTGGCAGATACATCTTTTGCTGGACAGCAACCATCTGATGTTCCAAGTTGATCAGTTTGTTTCATAACATGAACAGCCTTTACATCAGACGTATTTGCAACACTGGAACAGTTATATTGCATATGCTTTTCAGAAGTTACTTTCTCAGAACAGAGTTCATGAGATGATTCCAGAGGATTATCCTCTATCTTAACTTCAGCGGAGGAAGGCATTAGTAATTTGACTTGTTCCCTGTTCTGTTCAACTGCAGAAGAACCAGTTAAGTAATCTATCTCCATATCAGGGCCGTTGTCTGTATCTGCTCTTTTGTTTCTTGTCAAGACATCTATCTCACGGCTCCCCTCTTTTCCCTTAAGGATTAATTGGCACGAGAAATGTTGTTCTTCAGATTCTCTAAACCAGTCTTTGCAATCGGGAAATGGACCAACGAAATCAGCCTCACAATTTGTCTCTGTGTTGTCCCTTACTTCAGTTTCCTTCTCCGTTCCTGATACAGCCTGACCATCACACTCCATGTTATGACCACGCAGAATAGAGTCCAACACTGCACTTTCCTCAAAATGGTTGCATGATGATTGAACACAATCTGGTGCTTCATCAGCAGGCCCAGAAGGAACAAAAATACTTAACTGATCTTCTGAAGATATATCATCTACATCACTTTTTCTTGATGCAAAACCCCCAAGGAAATCTGGATCTGCAGTGAAGGAATTTAAAACCTCAGGCTGGTTTGCTACATTTTCAGTAGAATGATTAACAATTAGCACATCTTTTTCTCCAGAAAGGAAATGCCTCATCTCGTCTTCATCTCCAGCGTGCGCGCATTCATTTTGTGGTTGTTCATGTACATCCAATGTATCTAAATCTGCATTAAAATCGTTCATAGTACATATAGTTTCTTCCCCTTGATTGCGGACTTCCAACTGTGTTAACTCATGGCCATAAGGGCCAGAAGGACCCTGCACCGGAGAATCTATGGAACCCTTGATAAGTGGACTTTCTACTGAGCAGCAAGTCTTCCTTTGCTCATCCGTATCATCATCAGATCTTATACTGAGCGGCAGCTCACTGCTACTCTGGAAATGTTCACATCTTGCAGTAGAAATGTTCTCAGATGTACAAACATCACCTGGAACGATACATGGATGCTGCAGACTTTCATTTATCTGAGAACTCTTTGAACACGATGACACTTTAGATTCTATCTCCTGAGTGCTTTTCAAGCCTACTTTCACCCTTTCTTGAGCAAAGAAACCCGCCGCTGAACCTGAACTGCCGATTTTTCCAGTTGCTGATTTCGAGTCAACTTTGGAAACTTTTTCAGAAAATTGAGGTTTCTTGAAGGTAGGGATCAAAGAAAAACGAGAAGCTGAACAAACATCAGACCTCGGAGGCTGACTATGTTTCTCTTCTGCACTGTGTGACGGTTGAGAACCGGACTGCAAAAATCAGGATCAAGAAGTATGAGAGATTAAGAGCACAAAACCATTTTAATGATCCTCAACGACAACTAGACTTCTTATATTTCAATAATATACCTGATTGAAATAGCCAATTGACGGTGACGGCAGTCTTAAACCTGATGGCTTTGCCAGTCGGGAAACTGCGGACTGCGTGTTTCCAACTCTACTATTTTGAGCTAATGTGGTGCCCATATTAGTTACATCAGAGTCAGGGATATTTGATGTATGACCAAGCATATCCACATCTGATGTAGTCGTAGGGCCATCGTTGGACTTCCCAACAACAGAATGCTGTGACTTAGATACTGAAGGAACTGATGATGTTTTGGTGATCTAGAGTTCAAGAAAATGCAACACGTTACTCTCAATTGGAATACTATGGAAAAGTAAATATTCGCTTCAAATTTATAGTGCATAATGTAATTGCTATATTGGTTTGCAGAGGGCAGCAATGCTTTACCACATTTCTTCTAGATTGCTTAAGGGAGGGCTTAGGAATTGAACTTTTGCTCGCCAGGCTGGATTTTGTTTTATTCTTGGTGCTTGAAGTGCTTTTAGAGAAGCTTACAGATCCTAAGCTCCTCTGAGAATTCTCTGTCGTATCATAAGAAATAATCAAGGTAGTGCAATCATGTATCAATATATAAAAGATGCCGCAAAGGCAGTTGCTGAAAACGTAAGAAGGAAAAAAACGTTATGAGATGCATAGGTTCTATTGACTGCATGTGGACATACTTGGTTGGGTAGGTTGACTTAATTTCGGTTTGCTTGGACTTTGAGTATTCCTTTTCATGTTGTTTGCAATTGTAACTGGATCAGATTTGGTCGTGGAAACTTTAGATACGCTCAGCTCCCTGCTACGTGGTGTTGTTGTATGCACATTTGCAGGTCTTTTCAGGGTTCAAAGAAGTTAAGGTTAAACAAGCAATAAAAAGAAAACCAGAAAAGTAAGGATGGTGATTGCCTTAACAACCAGTACTTTAAAGTAAGTAAAGGATATGAAGATGAAGGAGGAGGCCGGGGACAGCCACTGCGTTTGGAACCGCTCCTCAAATCCTGAGCTGGAACGACTTTTTGCTGAGCCTATAAATCCATTCAAGTTAGATAGAATGCGTCTCAAAAAAAACTTCTTTTTGCTAGAGAAAGGAACATTGTACGAAACAACTGATCCCCCTCATCAGCTCCATTAAAAAAAAAAAACTTTATGTCCAGTAAACTCACCATGGAAGATTGGGGTTTAGATGGTGATGCGTATTTAGGCAATGTGCCAATCACAAACTTCTTCTCTCTCTTTTTACTATTTACAGGCAAGTTATTAAATAAGTTTTCTTCAAGTGCTTGTAGTCCTGGTGAAACACTAGTATATTTGGAAGCTGAGAGTGACTCTTCCTGAATGGAAGGTAACAGATCTCCACCAACTAGGCAAGCATTTCCAGTTATTTTAGATAGCTCGTTGGAATCCAAAACACCTGTTTGAAGACCACATTGCCCAACTTAGCACCATAGACCAAGCCAATGATCTTTTACGACAAAAAAGAGGATAAATCCAAATCCATAAATCATAACAGTCACCTTCTTCCGTTGAGAAAGCTCTATCCCAGGCTAAGCTTTTCCGCAAGTTAAATCCTGCATTCTTCTTCTTCTTCTTCATCTGTTGTCGCTCCACACTCAATTTGGGCAATTCAACTTTGCTCCCACTAGTATTCTCCTTGCCTACGCTGCTCGTATCAACACACGGGCTTGCCTGCTCCATGTTGTTGTTGTTCCCTGCTACTCTTCCTGCGAAAAAATAAAAAAAAATAATTAACCTCCATTTATCCTTACGATACACAAATTAATACTGCAAACTGATAATCTAATTCGGAAATTTCTCAAATTTGTTGAGCTCAATACTATAGTAAGCGAGAGAGAGATTATGAGAAGGAAAGTTGGATCCAGAAATCGAATCGCTTACCAATTAGAGAAAAAGGAGACCGAGTAGGAACGGCGCGACTCGATCTAGGGATTTGGAGAGGTGAGCTATCAAAATAACTCCTTTCCCGGCCGGAGTTACCACCACCTTTATTCGGCGTATTTTTGAGAAGCCAATTGTCTTCGTCTCCCCCAGAGATATCTAACAGATCCTTCTCCATTTCTACCCCACACTTAGCAGCCTCCGAGATCTGAAAATCCCAAATCTGTTTCGCTACTTTGTTTTTACTTTACACTGAGAGAAGCTACTCAGGATTCGGGAACAGGTATGGTGAACGTAGTTGGTCGGGAATCGTAAATCGGTCAGCCGATGTTGATTCGACTGTTGGAAAGGATTTTCCGGCCTCGTAAGCGGGAAGTACGTTGAAAAACTTGAAATTAGATTTCAAAGATGACGACAGTAAACACGATCGGCAACAGGCGACACACGTGAATTGACTCATATGACCCTTACTCGACTTGCTCTACTCTACACAACGTTCTTCAGGACGGTTTTGTCATTTCAAACCAAATATAATGGGCTGAACTTTAAGCCCATTATTCGTTTTGTGGACCTTCGGCCTTACTTTGGTTTTTCTTACTTTATAGTAGAGTTTTCGCTCACCACTTTGGTTCTCTCTAGTTGAATCTAGGATTTTTGGGTTTGGACACTTCAGTTAGGCTAGGATAGGATGTTTGTAACTTATAAGCTTTCTGGTTCGATTTAAACCGGATTGGTTCGGTTAGTGGAGCATTTAAGAAAAGTGAGTAGTTAATGGGTTTCTTTTCCCATTTGAAGGAACACGCATTCAACAGAGAGGACAGCCTCTGTTTTATACTACAATAGGCAAAATCTCTAGAGCAACCTATGAGATGGGAGATTATATAGACAAGCTTTTATTTCCTTTTCTTTTTCTATTTAGAAAGAACTTAAGTGTCTGAGATATCTTCAGTTCCCAAAAGAAATCAGGATTTCTGAGAGCACAAAGAGATGACAATGAACAAAGGTTTCTCCTTTAGTCTCTTCTTTGTTCTTCATTCTCCAACTTCAATGTATCCTATTTTATAATTTTATTTTATTTTATTTTGGAGCAGGAAATTTTTCTGATGATTGTCTTCCAAAGTTCTTCAAAGTGTACCTACCTGATGACTCTGGAGACGATCTGGTAGAAACACACTTCTCTTCACTCTGCTTTTTGCTTGTTTTCTGGTTTTTTTTTCTTACTAGTTGGCTTCTTGATTATAGTTGGGTTGAAACTTGTAGATCCTTTTGCAGGAAATACCCATTTCTTTCAACAGATGTTTACCAAAGCCTTTGCCTAAGAACGTAACTGTTAGAAGCATCTACGGAAACATTTGGAAACTGGAGTTAAGGAAATGTTATGGTGATACTGAGAAGTTTTCTATGGTTGATGGGTGGAAGAAAATCGTGAAGGACGAAGATTTGAAGGGTGGAGAGTTCTTGGCTTTCGAGTTTGATGGCTCTCGGCACTTCAACTTCTGTATCTACGGCCACGCTACCTGTAAAAGGCTTGGAAGTTCAGTGAAAACCAAAGATATCAAAGACGAATCTGAGAGTGAAGAAGGTGGTAGATCTAGTGTTGATATCATAGTCATTGATGATGATGACGACGATGAGGGTGATGATTTTGATTTTGATGATCAAGATTTTGGTGACGAAGATAAATCTAGTGAAGATATCATAGTTATTGATGATGAAAGTAGTAGTGATGCTGAGAGTGATGATGTTAATAGTGATCAAAATTCTGGTGAGGAAGATCAAGCTAGTTTAGATATTATTGTTATTGATGATGATGACGACGATGATGACTATGCTAATGGCGATCAAGATGATGATGATGAGAGAAGAAGTGGAGTTGAGACATTGAGAATAGAGAAAGGTACGATAGAAACTTTGTCTTGTGAAGCTAATTGAGCATCATGTCTTTATATTTATGTATTAAGTTTTTTTGATAGGTTCTTCTGGAGTCTCACATAAGAGTAACAGTGAAGATGACCGACAATATCTGGATAACGACATGAACCCGTTCTTTACAGTGAACCTGAATATGCAAAGCAAAATCGATCTGGTAAGAAATGTGAGACCTCATCTCATTATGCATCGATACAAACATCAGTTCATGTTTCTTGAATTCTTGCTTTGTTTTATTATGCAGCGCATACGAGCTAAGGTCATAAATGACTATGGCTTACACTTCCCTGAGTTCATCAATCTCATTGACCCACTCGAGAAAAAATTCGGAAAGCTGAAGAGGAAAGTTGAGGGTCATATAATCAAGGGATTCGATAGTATAATCATAAGGAACCGATTGAGGTCTACCGATAAAATGATCTGCGAGTTAGAGAAGGAGGATAATGGTCTGGTTCGCGAGATCAAAGTCCATGTTATAAGTGGATGAAGAATCCCCATGTACTGGCACCAGAATATGTAAGGATGGTAAAACATCTTGGTAGGTTTCAATCAAGACTCTCTCTGTAGTATGTTGAGTTTTTATTTAAGAGATCCTAGTTCCTGAATCATTTCAGTACTCTGCTATCTATACAAATCTATCTCCTAGTGTCGTTTGTGTGTCTGCAACATGTAGTGATGAATGACATCAATGTATTATATATACGTTGTTCTTGACACGGTCGTCCTTAATTTGTATAATGCATGGTTGGGTTAATAATCTCAAAGACATTCTAGTACAATCACGATTGGATTTAGGTTTCTGTTTTGTTGTTGTCCCCCTCTTCTTGATACAAATCAAAAGAAGAACGAGAACAAAAAAATGACAATATAGGTTTGGGAGAAATTAGCATATTTAGCCTTCCAGGCTTCCACGGTCGTGCGCAAGTTATTACAGCTTCAGGGCTGTTTAAAACCTGCAAGTTCATGTAAGAAGAATGTTACTACTTCCTAGATTTATTGCCCCAGAATATGCATGTGGTTGAAAGAAAAGCAGAAGTCACGAGAAAAATAATGAAACAGACAAATAAATCTTTGGTAACTCTGCCTGATTCTATGGACTAAACATTTCTCTTTTCTTCTTTGAGGTTTATTGATCAATATTCATGCCGCCATGCTGAGATTTGAGATAATACAACTATGGGGTTCCTCCACCAAAAATAGTGTTCTTTTCCTTGTTAATCGTAACCTACTAAACGGGAGGATGAATCTGCAGCTTGCGTGCTGAGAAATCAGTTGAATGTTCCTGTTTCTAGGTACTTACCTTAAGTTTGGGGCATGAACCAGAAAGCTATAGTAGAGCTTGTGGGCAGTTCATGAGATATGTTATCAGTTGGGTGGACGACATAGCAAATATTGATTGAAGAAGGGATGAGAAGGATAAAAAGTAGCATTGGCCTCTTTAAGGTGTTTCTTGTGTCCTGGAGACAAGAACGGAAATACATCAACTCTCTTGTAACTTGCAACAGAAAAATTGTTCAGCTCTACATTTATCCACTGAATTTATTCGATTTGCAGCATAATGCTGCAGATAATACCCATGTACTCTGGACTTATCGAACTAAAAAAATGGAACTTTAGTCAAAGCCTCAAAGGATATCACTGAGTCGAGTTGAAGGAGTGGTGGATAACGTAACGAATCAAATACTAACATCAACCAATTGCTGAACATCTAACTTATCACAGAAATTGTTCGTCGTATACATGAAGTTTAAAGTTATGTTTATATTTCATACAGTGTTCTATATATGGAAAGACGGTACAGAATATTGTGCCTGAGGTAAATGATGGTGCTTGTTAATAAACAGTTACTCTCAACCCAAGCCAGCAGTAAAAGGATATGAAGATGAAGGAATGTTCAAGACCACATTGCACAACCATAGTCCAAAATTTGAACTACAACACCCCTAGTGGACTCTTACTCTATTGCTACTCTTTCGGATAATAGCGTCATTTAACGAGTATCGAGTGGACCGAAATTTGGGCCCATTTCTCGTTTTCATGGGCCTTGGCGATATTTTTGTTTCTCAATCGAAGTAATTTACTTCAGTGAGAGTGAGTGCTGTGTGACTTGCTAGTCTGTTTTCCATTTCAAGGAATAAGCACAGAAACAGAGTGCTTACCTCTGTTCTCGCAAATATTTCCTACAAAAGTAAAAAAAAACCCTTCGATGTAAACCATTAGATCAAGAAACTTAGGGTTTGAAGAAACTTTCCCATCTTAAATTCGCAAAACAAACTAGTTTTTTTTTCTTAGAACTGCACGACGATCAGCACAAAGAGGCGACAATGAAAAAAGGTTTCTCCTTTTTCTTCTCTGTTCTTGATTCTCCAATTGCAATGTATCCTATTTTCTGATTTTAATTTCTTTATACGGAACAGGAAGTTCTTCTGAAGATTGTCTTCCAAAATTCTTCAAAGTGTACCTACCTAATGACTCCGGAGACGATCTGGTAAAAAAACACACTTCTCTTCACTCTGTTTTTGGTTTGTTTTCTTTACAAGCTCGTTCGATAGGTTTCTAGTTGGGTTGAAACTTGTAGATCCTTTTACAGGAAATACCCGTTTCTTTCAACAGCTGCTTACCAAACTCTGTCCCTAAGAACGTAACTGTGAGAAGCATCTACGGAAACGTTTGGAAACTGAAGTTGAGGAAACGTTGTGGTGATACTGACAAATTCGCTATGGTTGATGGGTGGAAAAAAATCGTAAAGGACGAAGATTTGAAAGGTGGAGAGTTCTTGGCTTTTGAGTTCGATGGCTCTCGGCACTTCAATTTCTGTATTTACGACCAAGCAACGTGTAAAAGGCTTGGAAAATCAGAGAAAACCAAAGAGGTTGAACATGAATCTGATGTTGAAGATGATATCATAGTTATTGATGACGATGTTGATGCTGAGTCTCTTGACGTCGATGATGATATTGAGGCTGATGATGATGATGATGATGATGATCACAGGCAGAATCTGGATGATCCCGATAACCCTTCCTTTACTGTGATCCTAAATCCGAAGAAGAAAAGCCAATTGGTAAGAAAAGTTTATGGAATGTTAAAGAGTTCTTCACATTTCCAGTTAACATCATTTTGTTATTAGGTTGTTTATGCTTTGTTATCATGATGTTTCTTATCAAAATGCAGCTCATCCCGACTCATGTTATTAAGGACTATAACTTAACCTTCCCTGAGCGTATAACTGTTGTTGACCCACTCGTGACTAAGTTCGGGAAATTGGAGAGGCAGATCAAGATTCAGGACAATGGAAGTGTGTTCGTCAAGGGATTTGGAAGTGTTTTCAGAAGGAACAACGTGAAGACGACTGATAAGATGATATGCGAGGTGAAGAAGAGTGGGCGTGATCTAGTTCACACCATCAAGGTCTCCATTGTACGGGGAGGATCTCTCGATTAATCGCTTTATGAGTATTTGTGTTTTAGCACCACAACATGTAAGGATGCTCTTGAGATTTGGTTTATAGGTATGGATTGTGTCGCGAGAGATGTTTTCAAGTTAATTATGAGTTAAGACAATTCTATAAAGAGTTCCTGAATCTCATCAAATCTCTCTATTTATCTCTCGCAACAAAATCCATGTTCATGTTGTCTATACATACCATGTTGTCTTGCTGCCTGCAACAATGATTTTAGCGCAAAGTCATCCAACAGATTCATTCAATTAGTACTTACATTGTTCAGAGGAAGCTCGTTTCTTTGGATTGGATTAATCACAAAAGACATTATAGCAAAATGACACTTGGATTTGGATTTGTACATCGTTGTTGGCTGGCTCCACCGTTTGTTACTTTGTTACAATTTCACACTTACAAATCAAAAGAAGGAGGACCAAACATGTCAAAATACTGCAGCTTATATTGGGATGGTTCATGAGATGGTGGCAGTGCATATTATATGTGTAATGAGTTGGGTGAATGACATAGAGACCGGTAAGATTCAGATTGAAGAAAGACCGAGAAGGATCAAGAGTAGCTGTGGACGAAGGCGCGCGTGTAGATGCTGAGAATGAGATTCCTGACGAAGCTACGTTTGAGAACAGTAGAGGCGCTGCAGCTGCTTTGGGGGTCTACCACTGAACTGTTCTTGCGTTTGGCATGTCCTGGCTGGGAAGCTTTGATAAGAACGTGATATAAGACGTTCTCTGGTGGCCAGTCCCTGAAGACAAAAGTAATCATTAAAATCTTCTGCTGTAGATATTACGCTTATGCTTCAGACTTATCAAAGTAACAAAATGGAACTCTAGCCAAGGACTTATGGATAACTTAAAACTGATCAAAGATCACAACAGCAACCACCTGATGAACATCTAATTGAGATCACTTATTGCAGAAATTACTCGTCGGTCAGGAAAAGTTTGGTAAGGTTATAAAGTTGTCTTTCTATTTCTATTGGTGTTCTAGTTCTGGAAAGAAGGTACACAAGATTGTGCATGTGATAAATGCGAGACAATGACAAAACAGGTTGATATCAAGAAATGTGTGTTACTGTGCTTCTAGTATTTACCGTGAGGGAAAAAAACTCAGAAGAAGGGACATACTGGTTACTAAGATGGTCCGAAATCCTCCTTTTAAGATAGTGAAATGCATTTCACATGTCGCTGCAGCAATGTGGTAGTCCTCAATACCCCTTCCGGACTCTTGTCTATCAAAGATATATAATATCGTCATTTAGACCATATAGAAGGGACCAAACATTTGGCCCATTTATCGTTTTCGTGGGCCTTGCCGATACTTTAGTTCGCTAACGAGTCTCCTTTGGTGAAAGAGGATACTATTAATGGTTTGTTTTCCATTTGAAGCAATATAAGCACAGAAACAGAGAGAGGCTCTGTTTTTGCAAGCTTTTGCTACAAAAGTCTAAAAATCTCTCACCAAAACCATTGAGATCTGCGGTCTGCGGAACATAAGGGTTCCAAGAACTTGTTTCACCTTATCTTTTACAAAGAAACTAGGGTTTCAGATCTCCGCTACGAGCAAAAGAGAGTGACAAGACAACAATGAAGCAAGGTTTCTCTCCTTTTAACCCCCTTCTTTGTTTATGATACTTCTTCTTTGCAATACATTTTTGATATTCTGATTTTTCTTCTTTGGAACAGTAACTCCTGTGGATGATTTTCTTCCAAAGTTCTTCAGAGGATACCTACCTCGTATATCCGGAGATGATCTGGTAAACACACACTTCTCTTCATTCATTCTGTTTTTGGTCTGGCTTGTTTCTAGTTGTGTTGAAACTTGTAGTTGATTTTCAGGAACTGCCCGTTTCTTTCAACAGCTATTTACCAAAGCCATTGCCTAAATACGTAACTCTTGAAAGAATTTACGGAAAGATTTGGAAAATGGCATTGAGGAAATGTGGCGGTAACGTTGAGAAATACGTTCTTCTTAATGGTTGGAAGAGGATCGCAAAGGACGAGTCTCTGGCTAGTGGAGACTTGTTGGAGTTTGAGTTCGATGGCTCTCGGTGTTTTAACTTTTGTATCTACGAGCCTCTCACAATGTGTAAAAGGCTCAGGAGAAGTTCCGTGCAAAGCGACGGAGAAGAAACCAGAGCTGATGATGAAGTTTTAGTTCTTAGTTATGATGATGATGATGATGATGACAGACAGTATCTGGATGATCGCAATAACCCCTTCTTTCGAGTGACCATAAATCCGAAAAAGAGAAGCCTATTGGTAAGAAAATATATGAATAATTAAGATTTAAAATCTTTGGGTTAAAAGTTCTTGTGGATATAACAATCAGTTTATGCTTTGTTTTATGATATTTCTTTCATAATGCAGCGCATACCGTCTAATGTTATAAAAGACTATCGCTTAAACTTCCCTGCGCGTATAACTCTCGTCGATCCACTCGAGAAAAAATTCGGGACTCTGGCGAATGTACTCAAGATTCTGTTCAATGGCAGTGTGTTGATCAAGAGATATGGAGCCGTAATCAGAAGGAATAGCGTGAAGTCAAGTGACAAAATGATATGCGAGTTAAAGAAGTCGGGTAATAAGAATACGGTTCACACAATCAAGTTCCACATTATCAAGTAGATGATCATTTTATATGAGTCTTATCCGTAGTTGATGTGTGTGTTACTTACCCATGTTTGCCACTGCTAGTGGTTAATTATCTTGTTAAGCTTTCAAGTTAAATCAAGACTATGTTGTGGTGCATCGAGTTTATGTAAGACTTTCTCATTTCTGTATTTCTTATTCTGTGTGGCCGCAACAACTAGGCAAAAGTTTCCCATTAGCTTCATACAAATAGATTGCATTGAACTTACATTGTTGGAATGAGGTTGTCTTTTGGGGTCGGATTAATCTTACAGACATCATAGTAAAATGACAAATGAGTTGGGTTTCTGTTTAGTTATAATCCCTCACTTTATGTTACAAATCAAAAGAAGCTGGAGAACCAAACAATGGCAGATATAGTGCAACAGATTTTTGGGGGAATCATCATGTTGGACTTCCACGGTCAGGTCCAAGTTTTTCCAATTTCAGGGCTGTTTAGAACCTGCACGTTCACGTAAGAAGAATGTTATTAATTACAATTTTATATGACCTTTCAATAACCGTTGACGTTGACAGAAGAACAGAAGACACCAGGAGAATAATGCTACAAAACTATGCCTTATTCTTCTATTTACTAAATATCTCTCATTCTCCTTTCAATTTTTAGTCCATCAAGATTCATACTACAACAAGCATATCAAACTCTAGGGGTCTTCCATCAGAATTCGGTTCTTTTCTTGTATTGTAAGCGTAACATATTAAACAGGAGGAAACTGCAGCTTGTCTCTGCTGAGCAAAAGATGAGTCGAATGATATTGGTTCCCAGAAAGTCATACCTTGAGTTGGCGGTGGAAGCAGGTACGTTTATGGTGGTGGTTGTGAGCGGTTCATGAGATGGTGGTGGTGTTGCTGAGATGCGTAATCAGCTGGGTGGATGACATAGAGACCCGGCATATTCAAATTGAGGAAGGGCTGAGAGGGATGAATAGTAGCATTGGATGAAGAAGGCGGGCGTGTAGCTGAGAGTGAGAATCCTGATGATGCTGCATTTGAGTACAGTGTCGTAGCTTTTGTGGCGGTTCCACCACTGGACTGATCTTGCGCTTGCCATGTCCTGGCTGGGAAGCTTTGGGGAGACCGTGGCATAAAACCTTGCTCTGGTGTTCTTTCCTGGAAACAAGAAATGAAGTTTTAGCGCAGAATATTTTTCATTAAAATGTTCATAATTTCAAGAAATGAACATATAACGACTTAGAACTAACAAGCAACAACATAAAACTCTACTCAAAAGATATCTCGGAGTCGAGCTCAAGTACTTAACTGATCAAATACCACAACAATAACCACCTGCTGAACATATAATTGCACAAACTACTCATATGTCGAGAAAGGTTTGCTAAGTTTTTAAACTGTCTTATTTGATATGGTGTTCTAGTTCTGGACAGAAGGAACAGAAGATTGTGCAAGTTGTAAATGCGTGGCAGTGACACCAGTTGTATATAAAGAGATGTGTGCTAAGGTATTTACCATGGGTGAAAAGAACGCAGAAGGATGGACATGCCGGTTAATAAGGTGGTCCGAACCCCTCTTCAAGAAATTGAAAGGCGTATCACATGTGGCTGCAGCCATGTGGTTCTCCATCTGTAAATATAGACCAAATGGAAGGGCAAGAAACTCGTGAACCAAGGAAACTCGAGCTCATTTATGGGAAAGTAGGTTTGAGTTGTAGATTGCGATGTGATATGGACAAAGAAACATTTGCCTAACGGTTGCAGTAAACACATGAAAGTAAAGTAAACTATATTTGGTGCACTACAGGGAAAAAAAATGCACCTTGGAGTTCCTTCCACATATACTGTTAGGGGCATGATGAAGCCGGGGAGCCCAATCTTTTTGCTTTGGACCATCTCCCAGCGAAAGAGAAATTCCCAAATTGAGGTCGAGCTTAACATTAGCTATACAAGGAAATTAGAAAACACGTTAGCAAGTTAGTAGTAGCTTCTCACATATTGAGAAGAAATATCAAGGGTGGCAGCAAACCCGGCATAGCATCGACCAGATTAACAAGCAAGGAACTGAGCATCAATTTACATTACCTGCCTCGGGAATCATCCGGGATGCATGAGGCTCAATTAAGGAAGCAGCCTCCCTTCCATTCCATTTTGTGGCTGCCTTGTCATAAGCCCTGATTTTATAAGAATATGAGCAATTAGTCTTTGCAAAATTTCCAAATAGATATTTCAGGATAAAAGACATGCAGCTTATACTCAGATGACAACCATCCCAAGATCGATATAACTGTATCATAGCCATCAGAATCTCTAGATATAGCCCATCGTCACAAATGAGTTTTCCTACTAATGATTCTAACAGAAACTTTTTCACATGAACAGAAGGTAACCAACTCTTCATCTGAGGCATTTGACTCTTTTTACTTTCTAGCGATGACTAACAAGCACATTCAGACAAAACCACAATGAACACAGCATATGTAAACCCCCAAAATTAGATCCCGAGAGAAGTTGATTACATGTTTGCATTTAACTGCTCCATTTGAGCTCCCCAGGCGCCAATCTTCTGCATAGCAACTCCTTGATATCTTGAATTATTCCTCGAGAAACCAGAGCTCTGACGCCGAAGTACTTGCACAACTTCCTCTTTGGAAAGATTCGCCATCTGTAAAATTCGAAAAACCAGGTAAGAACACATCAAAGCATGCATGTCTTCATTGCATTTTCTACATCTGTAATCAAAACCTGCTTGAGATCATCTTCATAATCGCTGATAATGAAATTGATATCAGCCTCCAGACCCCTGAACTTGACAGCAGCTCGATCATAAGCCCTACACAAGCGGATGTCGAACTTGTGAAACACCCATCTTATCGTCTCATCAATGAAAAGCAGTTGAGGGAACAATAAGATTATACAAAACAGCATAATTTTCATAAGGCATTACCTAGCTGCAGCATGGGCAGTGTCAAATCCACCTATTGAATTCAAAAGTGAAGCTTTATTAGAGAGTTAAGAGCAAAGCAGAAATCAGCTCACGGTGGTAAATAAAAAAAGATAGAATCCATACCTAAGTAAACTTGTTTACCGCAATCCCTGCAACAAGGAAATTGACAAAAAGAACAAGATTAATATAAGATTTAAAGTCTACCATATCCTACCAAGGTTCTGTCACGAGGAACACATTGACAACTCATCCAAAACATAACCTATCTAGAAGATAACCAATCAGAAGTAGATTTACCAGATATGAGATTCCCATCTGCCTGTCCTCCTGTAGAAAGTGACACCTCTATACTGCGAACTCTTCGACCTAGGTCCTCTCCTGCTCTTCTTCACCGGCTGTGCTGGTGGCTGCATCACCCGCACAGCATCCTCACCAAGAAAGTCTCCGCCTTGTTTCCCTCTCTGGAAGGAAATATCAACAGAGCTCCTAGAACTCTGCGCGCTGGTATCCAGAAAACTCACACCGTCTCCATCACCTTTACCCACAGGGAAAAACTCCTTAGTCATCACCACACTCCTCTCATCATCTTCCTCACCTCGACCACCTCCACCTCCTCCTCCTTTCAGTATCTCAAACTGAAACTTAACTGCCCGTGTGGAACAAAGCTCCTCCTCACCATCAATACAGCTAGACGCTTCAGCATTAACAACGGAAGAGTTCGAAGTAACGGATTCATCCATCTGATTCAAAACACCTTTCACAACAAATGAATCTCGTCCGTTATGAGTAGACTCACCACCCGAGTCGACGTCGAGATTGAGATCCAGCATCAATCACAAAAGTCAAACAAAAGCAAAACAAACAAAAAAAAAAGCTCTCAACTTTCACAAGAACAACAACTATTCCTTCAAACCCCTTTTACACCAAATGATGATCCACACGTGGCCCTAACCAAACTCCCAACTAATAACAATCCAAACCAAATTAAAATTCTCAACGATCGCCGTCGATTAGAAATAAAACAGAGATTCTGAAATCACATTACTTTGGGTTCAGAGTCTTGACGAGCAGAGGGAAACAGAACAACGGAGATTAATCAAAAGGAGAAAAAAGGATTTGGATTTACGACAGGGGGATAGGATAATTTACAGATAAAGGAAAGCTCTCTCGGATACTAAGGAGACATGGCGATTGAGAGTTGTTTGTCTCTCTCTATCTCTCTTGAAGGGGATTTGGAAAGAGAAGAGCTTCGCCGGACGAAGGAGATAATCGTCGGCGATGGAACAAACGGGAAATGATGATGGGACGTAAGCCGTGGTTAGTGGCAACAAAGGAACATTTTATAAATTGTATTATTCTCCGCTCCATCTTTCTCGGCAATTGGATACCGGTTATCCCGGTTTCCGGTTCCGTTGGGAAAAGTTACAAACGTGCTATTTTGTTTTCTTGTTTCAAGTTTAAACATGTGTACTGTACAATTTTAATTAGTGCAAGCATGATTAAGACTACTAGTAGTAAATGTGTGTATGTATGTATGTATAGCTTTTTGTGATTTTTGTTAAGAGTAAGTCATTAATTAGTAGTTAATTGATATCAGCAAAATCGAAAAAGAAGAAAACGAATCTACTCATTTACAACTTTGAAGACAAAGCATTTGTTTTCATTTATGGGCGGGTCCTATTTTTTGCAGATATGTCTTTCTCACTGGAAAGAAGAACTGGAAGCAGTGAAAAAGAGTATCATGGGTATTGATTTGAATTGATAAAAGTATCCCAGCTAATGTAAGAAATGTGTTACATGCACTGACAAATAAAATTCTTGTAAAAAAATTGTGGTTATTTTAAAAAGAATGTAAAATAGATGTGTATACATATTATATATAAATAGAAAAAAGTTTTAAGATGATGCAGAAGCGAATTTCACTTGTTAATAGTTCTAGATTTGTTTTGACATAGTGATGAAATTTGGTGTCTTAAGGTTTGATAATCATATGTAGTGGACTCGCATAGAATTCTACCTAGTCCCATTACTTGGCTTTAGCTTGAGAGCAGTATGGTTAATATAGATTAATAGAGCAACGATGAAGCTGATAGGGTTTAAGAGAGTAAGCCACAATAGTGTAACAAACTTCTTCATGTAATGTAAGAAGAAATAAGTCACATAACTATTCTTCTTTTGGATAACGACAAAGCTACTCATGTTTTAAAAGATCAAGTAGGTAAATCAATAAAAATATAAGTTTTTTAAAACGTGACATTACATTACAAAAAAATGAAAACAGAGCAATGAACCTTACGGCTAGATTAGATTGAACCATGGAAAAGAAAGAGAAGCATCGGATGGGAAAAAAAACTTTTTTTTGTGGAACAAAAGAACGTCATACCTAAAAATTATAACTATATATTGACGTGTTGTGGATGTGATTTGCTTTCATTTAGAGAGGCAAAAAAACTATTTTTATATTAATGAGATTATAACTATGGTTTTTCATTTATATGTATATCAAAATATAACTAGATTTTAGTTATCAACATTTACAAAATCTAAAAACACAGATCTCTTAGTTGTTTTTACATCAAAATGTAATTTTATTGTAAAAAATAAGTAATGTTACAATCAACACATACATTATTTAGTTTTCGTATTCATTTTTTAGGAGGCTGAATAGTATATATAATATATGTTTTTTGTCAATACTCAATACTAAATATACATTATATGGAGTGTGAACCAAATTACAAAATAAACATACTACTAATGGAAAATACTAGGTTATATGTCCTCGTCGTATTTTACGGTAGCTTTTAGATGGCTCAGTTTTTACATGGACCGGTGCTTTGGCACCCTAATTTTGAATCTAGAGTTCGAACTCAGGTTACCGTCCAAAAATGAAAATGACCTTAGAAAATATCTCTGCTTGCGTCCAGACGAATCTCTTTTTCTTTCTAAATGTTTTTATTTAGTGGGGTAGGTCAAATGATAATTTCGACTGGCTTTAGCCGGTTGCCAAAAGCGGAATGTCAGAAAAATCTCGAAGATCATGAATATTAACGAGTAAAATGTGGCCACGTGTACAACAGAGATTGAACCCCAGCCATTCAACTAATCTCTCATTCTCTCTCAGCCTCTCAGGTCAAAATCTCCTCATCTGTCTATCTGATCTGACGGCCCACGTCCATTCTTACCTTCCTGAAATTTAGGAATGCATTTCTACCTTATTTTCTTTTCTAATATTTCTACTGTTTAAAACAATAATTTATGCATTTATCTTTTTTTTTTTCCCAATTTATGCATTTATCTAGTTTCATTTGTATGTTCTTCCTTTGTTCATACATTTTTCGCGATTTGCATAATTTATTTTTGCCTTAATGTCAAAGTGAAATTGGATTGTTGGAGTCACCCACTAAGAATTAAATATCTATTGTATATTGGTGATAGCCATCGCAATATGTTGAACATAACCCTAGCAACAATCATCATTACTATTAAAACAAAAAAAATATGAAATACATTATAAATAACAACAAACAAAATTTAAAAATAAACTGAAACAAATAAAACTGACAATAGTCTTACTTGTACCATCTCTTTTACCGCCATAAAATGAGGGATACGATGTTGAATCGTCCAATGTCTTGCCAACTCTGTACCATCTCTTCTTATTGCCATCTTCTTACTGTTTCGCTTGATGGTATTCACTATTCAGTAATCTCAGGAAATGTACATGTTTTTTTTTTACCAAAAGAGAACGTTCATGTTATACCGTGTTGACATCAATCAATTTTTTATTTATTGATGATACTATGATAATACTGTGGTGGTACAATAGATATCTTTTTTTTTTTTTATCGAGTGGCACAATAGATATCTGAAATCAAAAGTATTAGAAGAAATTTTAACACCGAAAATACCCTCTGTTTAGTAAATAGAAAAATCACACTGTTGCTAGTGTATCATTTTTCATCTTGTTGTCATTTTATTTTGAAATAAGGTAGACGAGGTTGAATTGAAAGACGTGGACGCCGTCCTACCTGTTAAAAGGAAAATGTTTTTCTTTTTTCTTGGCAAGCTCTCCATACCTAATTTATATGTCACAGATAATCATAATATTATCATAGTTGTCCACAAAGTCCATGACCATTTCGAAATTAAATTCAGATTGACCAATTATTTGAAAAAATTAATATTGCTTTTGGTACGATGTGACACGGGAAGAACAAGTTGGCCTTTTTCGTTCGATTATTAATTTCAGTTGTAGCCTTTTGCACATGTTAATCAAAATATAGTCTATATGAGGAATCAGCACTTATATTTTCTTCAATACACACACATTAAAACCCCATCTTATACAATATAGAAAACCCCATTTTTATCTAATATATTGTCTTTTCATTGTTAATTTATATTTTTAGTTTCATCTTCCATATATAATTGAAATGATAATTTTCAATTTTTAACTTTAAGATTCTGTTCTCTTTCAATTCTTTTCAAAGAAAAATTATAATCAACGGTTATTTTCTGCAAGCAAACAATTTTCAACGGTTATTACCTAAAATTATAGTATGTAATTTCACCATTTGCTGCCTAGGCCAAATTTTGCTGTTTTAATAAAACGATCACCATTTGCAACCTAACATTTTGATCATCGATGTCAACTAAATCGGTTCACTCTGGTTTAAATTGATCAACCGGTTTTGGGAAATGGTGGATGCAGCCTTGCGAGTTCGGTTATGCCCGTAAAAATAACCGGCCCAGTTCTGATTTTGTAAGGCCGTTAATAAAAGCCTTTTAAAGCCAAGACTGGGAATTAATTGACAAGAGTAGCTACGCTCGAGAGATTGCGGGAAGAAATCTGAAATGGTCGAAACTTCTCCCCAAAGTCTTATCGTTGATTTTGAAGCGTCTGAGCTTTACGGATTTCGTTCGAGCAAAAACTGTTTGCTCAGGCTGAAACACGGCGTCAAGATTTTACTCGCCTAAGAAAAATCGAACCCCATGCATGGTTGATCCTCCATGGTTTGTTGTTCTGAATTTGGGGTCAGAAACTCCGTCGTCCCCTTCTCATAGTGTTTTGACCCGTTTTAGGTTTGTTTCGTTTTGGAATTTTAACTTTAAAGAAAACTTTCAATGAACATTGCATGTTTTTAAATTGTAACTCTTCTTCAACAAGCTTTTCCTACAAGATAACAGTAACTACCATAAAATCGAACTTAACACATAATAATGTGAATAATTTGAGCATTGCAGCTAGTTTGAAATAAAGACAAATGATGTTCATGTTTTTCAAAATTAAACTCTTCTTGAACAAGCCTTTCTTACAAGGTATCAGAAATTACCATAAAACCTAACTTAACATGACAAAATTCGAAAAATCTGGGCACCGGATAATTAGTCTGAGATCGACAGACACACACACACACACACAGTTATTCTGTGTCAGCTAAGGTAACTTTAGTCGACTCCAAGATGTCTGCAATGTTGCTTCCGTGAGATCTACGCAAGAGGTGGAGAAAAGGCATGAGCTTACGTACCAAACCCCGAAACAGGTCGACCCTATTCATCTGCTGCGCAGCTTTCAGTGCCTTGACGACCACGAAATTCCCAAACTCATTCCTCGCCAGCCTCATCAACCTGTCTCCGTGGCACTCCAAAAGCTCCCCAACCACCATAGCCATCGACTCCCTCGCCTCCAGAAGCTTCTCTACTATGTAGCTTCCGTACTTCTTATACGACAGATCAACGCAGTGGCCATGGAGAATAACCCCGACGTTATGCGTGGTACGCGAGTCACACAGTTTAAGCACGTGTTGGACCACGAAGTTACCTGAAGGATGGTTGCTTAGGCAGAGAGCATTGCGCGCGACTACGTCTAGTAGCCGATTTCTGTAGAAAAGATCATCCGCATCGGTTATGATATCGTTGAGCGCGATGCAGCCGTGTTCATCATGTGCTATCTCGAGTGCATGGTTGAGAACGAGCTCGTACATAGAAAATTTCTTCTCCTGGTCGAAAACGACCATAGCTCGTGTCGCCACGTAGGATGCATACTTGTCAGTCATGATGTGGAAGAAGCGGCTCATGATAGCGGGGTAAAAGAACGCGTCCACATCGTCTGATATTCCGAGGAGTTTCTGCACGCGTCTCGACCCGAACTTGTTTCTGACGACCTCCATGAAGTAATCGGAGTCTGCGGTCAGCAACGACACCATAATCTGAAGCTTTACTCGGTTAAACCTTGAGATCTTCTCTTTAAACTGCGCGACACCTTCGCTGCTAGTCATTAGGTTGAACAGCGGGCTTACGCGCGTATCTGATACGACGGAGGCAGGTTCGGTGAAACCCGGAGGAGGAATGGAACTGGAGATTCCTCTTTGGAAAGGGATCTGTCCCAAAGCATTCAACATGGGCGACATCGAAAAGGTTTTACCGGGTGACGACATTGTAAAGAAAATATAATCTTGTAGAGAGCGATAAATTAATGAATGATCTGTGTGATTTTGGACAAGTGTGTTTGAATGATTATTGGATCCGTGGGGGTAGTGATATATTTATACTGGTTAGATCATCTGATTCCTTAGCAAAAAAGGAAATCTAAAAAAGGAAAAGTTTTCTGGAGTTTCCTTTTTTCGTCACTCTTCGTAACAAAAAACATAATCTCCCAGTCCAAGTCAGATCATCTGATTACTTCGGTTTATGTTTTTTTTTTTGTAAAGAAAAAAGGAAAGTCTCGCAGAAAGGAAAAAGAAAAGTAAATAACTTGCATAAACCGACACTAATTTATAAAAATAGGGTCAGAAATCGTCCGACTCTATTTCCCCATCCAAGTAGAAAAAGGACACTTACTTGAAACAAACGTCGTCGTTCTACATCAACTCTTCACTCGCAACAATCCAGCGTGAAAGATTCGGTTTAATTGCATACCAGATTTAGCGCTAACCCCACAGCCTCCCAGCTTTTGATTTTGTCCACGTCATCACCAATCCGGAAATGTGCAATACACAACACGCACGTCGGGTCCCACATTACACGTGAACTAACTATGCCACGTCAGCAACCCCGTCCAAAATAATATCTTCTGACTTTCCCCTCCCTTTACCCACTTGCGCCCAGAGTCGCTCAAGTCTCAATCTTTTGATCTTCTCTCTCATTAGATTTCTCTATCTATCTCTCTCCTTTTCAGTATTCTAATTATAGTAGCAACTGGATTCTGTATAGTTTTGGTAAAAGGAATAGTATTAGATACCAATCAAACCTATTGGATGATTAAAATGCTAAGCAAACCAGATTAAAGCACTGAGAGTCTGCACTTTCTCGTGATATTTTGCTCTCAAAGTCAGATATGGTGAGAGACTCTGGTGGTGGTGTTCTTCTTCCTCTGTCGATAAGCTTTAAAGCCACAAAGGTTTGAACTTTTTTGTTTTGTTTTGTCTGTTTTACAATCTGGTGATGTTTCAATTTTGAGCTTAGTTTCATTTCGTATCATAGTAGCTTGTAGTTTGATTTTCCTATCTGGGTTCTGAGGAATTTGTAGGAACTTGAGAAGCTAGGGGATCCGAGATCTCAGATAGAAGAGATTGTTCAATGTTTCTGAGCAAAAAAGAATTGAACTTTTGTTAGATTTCTTCGTAGCTTCTGATTTTGAGAGCCAATAGGCGAATGTGTTACTCTTTCCAATTTAGTTTTTGAATGTTTTACTTTTTACTTTGGAAGATGTCTGATGATTTATCCTAGTGTTTTCTGAAGTGTTTTTTTTCTTATTGGGTTGAGGTTTTGGTGAAGGGATCAAAATAAGTTTGGCTAAAGACGAAATGTGCAAGTGTTATGTCAGAGTAGAGGGAAAGTTTCTGCAGAATCTCAGATGTTATTTGATCCTTCTTCTATTCTATTTTGTTCACGGAGGCTGGTCTTGACACTTTCACGAGAAGTTCACTATTGTAAAAATGTGTTTCAATAACAACGATATGGCAAATGAAGTGGAAACTGAAAGGCAAGCGGCGTTTGGTTCATCTGAAGAAGTTGAATCTCGAGATGAAGATACCACTGGAAATGCCAACAATTTGTTACAGATTTCTCAACAACAACCGCTAGCTCCTGCTGTTAATTGGGAGAGGTATCTCCCTGTTAGATCGCTTAAGGTTCTTCTGGTGGAGAATGATGACTCAACTCGCCATATTGTTACTGCTCTTTTGAAAAATTGCAGCTATGAAGGTATTTTCTTATTGAATTGAATCATTCTTTTTTTTTTTTTATCTTAATCATATTGTTGCGTTTGACTAATTGTTGTTGTAAATTTGGAAACTTTTTGTCAGTTACTGCTGTTCCGGATGTCCTTGAAGCCTGGACAGTCCTAGAAGACGAGAACAGTTGCATCGATCTTGTCTTATCGGAGGTTGTTATGCCTGTGGACTCTGGAACCGGTCTGTTGTGCAAGATTATGAGCCATAAGACACTTAAGAATATCCCCGTTATAAGTACTAACTTACATCCTCAGTATATTGGCCTGATCTAGTTTCCTTATATGTGATGCTTATTTTCGTGTAACACGTTTTGTAGTGATGTCATCTCATGATTCTATGGTTCTGGTCTTCAAGTGTTTGTCGAATGGTGCTGTTGATTTCCTCGTGAAACCTATTAGAAAGAACGAGCTAAAGAATCTTTGGCAGCATGTCTGGAGAAAATGCCACAGCGTAAGATTTCTGCTTTGATTACATGTTTCTGCAAAAATTACTCTGTGTTTTTTCTTTTACTTATGCCTTTCTTGATATACTAGTCTAGCGGCAGCGGGAGTGAGAGTGGGATACAGAACAATAAGTCAGTGAAAACTGAAAGCATTGAAGGGTCAGAAGACGATGCCAGCATGAGTGATGAAGATCACGGGAATGATAATGGGAGTAATGGTTTTAGTAACGGAGATGGTGGGAGTGATAACGGGAGTGGAACTCAGGTAATTTGTTTCTATGGCGATTTATGATAAGTGATAACAATATCTAGGAAATCTCTTTATGATTATTTTATTGGTTTTGCATTATGAAATAGAGTTCTTGGACCAAAAGAGCCAGTAATAATAACAGCACTTCGCCTTCATATCAAATGCCGGATGCACCCAATATGAACGTGGGAACCTATGACAACGAATGGGAACGTGTTAAAAAACTGAAAGTGGTTGAAGATGTGAATGGACAAATAGGTAAGAGACAAACTCATTAGTCAATCCTGTGGAACCATTCCCAAGATTCTCTCTGTTTTACTCTCATTCAAAATGATAACTATAGATGATGTTGCAATAGGCACGGGATCGCAGGCAGGACAATGTATGAGCAAGAAAGCTGAAGAACCAGGAAATCTGGAAATGGATGCAAAGTATTCTGTTCAGCTTTTGGAGAGGAACGATGATGACATGCTGAATCGCTCTTCTGGTAATTCACAAGTACAGAGCAAAACACCTTCATCTAACCCGGAAGATTTGCAATCACTCGAGCTAACTCTGACAAAACCAAGAGAGGCTGGAGATCAGAGAGTCGGTGATCGAAGTGTTTTGAGGCATTCAAATCACTCTGCATTCTCAAAGTAAGTTCTTGACCTCAACTGCGAAAGAAATGTCGAACCTGTAAGTGATTTGGAGCTGTTTTTTCTTGTGTGACATGCAGATACAATAACGGTGCGACTTCTGCTAACAAGGTATATTGTCTATGATGCTTAGTGTTGTCTTTGAAATGCATACCGGTTTCATAAAAAACTTTGATTTTTGCTGAGTAGGCTCCAGAAGAAAACGTGGGAAGTTGTTCTCCTCATGACAGTTCCGTTGCCAAAATAATTGGTTCCAGTTCGAGCAGTGACAATCCTTCGAATCAGCAGTCTAGTGGAAGCGAGCGAGCTGCACAAAGAGAAGCTGCTTTGATGAAGTTTCGCCTTAAACGTAAAGAGAGATGTTTTGATAAGAAGGTATCTTCTCTAAACAAGCTTAAGCTCTCATTTCGTGGGGTCACGAAAGTTATCGCCTGTTTTTGTTTGTTCTGTTATGTTTAGGTAAGGTACCATAGTAGGAAGAAACTAGCTGAGCAACGGCCTCGCGTCAAAGGTCAATTCATTCGCAAGTAAGATTCCTCCTCCGTCCCCAAAGTCTCTGGAATTACAAAAAACTTTCCTTATAGAGTAATGTACTCACAAGAAGTCGTTTGTCCTTAGGAGGGATAATTCTAAATCAGGAAATGAGTGTCCGAGTAGTGACGACAGTTGAAAGAACAAAAGAAAGTTTCACAAAGTTGTATTGTATCTGTAACAGAGTCTCTTCAATGGCTTTTTTGGATTCTTTGATTATGTTTTTTATACATTGTTTTTCTTTATTATCTTGTTTAATAAAGAATTAAAGATCTATAAAGATTATTTCCACGAGAACAATAAATTAAGGGCTTTCTCATAAATTACACATGAACTAATATTTGTGCTATCTTTGAGTAGTTTTCTAAAATAAACAAAAGGTTAATTAATTGCCATGAGAATTTGATTGTGTATAGCAGTATAGGTAAGTAGTCTTGTTTAAATCTTGTGTATTATATTTTTAAAACAATCATTTACCCATTTGTTAATAAAAACTATTAATCCACTTTGAAAACTTTAATTTATATCGCTAATCCCAATTTCCCATTAATGCTAAAAAAGAAATTTCTTATGAATCAATTTTTGTATTATTTAATTTTTTTTTCTGATTATTATTATTTTTTAAAAATGATCTATCCATAAAGCCCGCTCTATTAGAACGCATATACGCTCCCGTATATATATCCTCTCTCTCGCGAGATCTGTTAAGAGTTCATCCTCCAACTTCTCTCCCTCTCTCTCGAGTTTTCTCGCAGAGAGTCTCTTTGTTTAACTGCATTCTTTTTCCAAGAAAAGTCTCAAGAAAGTTTCATCTCCCTTGATCGCTACAATGAAAAGATTCTTCAGTTGTGTCAAAGGAGAAAGCTCAAGTAATAACCGCGGGAACGACGACGACGACGACGTCAATACCAGCAATGACTTCACTGTCTTCAATGACGAACGCCTATTTGGGGAGAACGAGGAACTTAACAATGCTTGGGGCAGCTTTCTTTCGAACAGGAGCGATCAAAATCCTCCTCAAGGTTCCATTTTGGTTTCTCTGTTTCCCCTGTTTCTTGTTTTTGAGGCAATCTGTTTCTTAGAGTTGTTACTTCGTTTTGAATCACAACAAATCGTTAACTTTTAACGCCACATTCCTGCAAACGTAATCGTAGTAGAGTTGTTCTTGTTTACAAAACAAGTCTGGATCTTGTGAGATTAACCGCTTCGCTAATGCCACAAAGAGATTGGTTTAGGGTTCTTCTTGTTTCATCGTTGTTATCTTTCGTTCTTTAACGTACTTGATAATCTTATTCATTCGCAGCTTTGAGTCCTGAAACTGAGGCGTTATCTCCATATGGAGCTACGATTCGATGGAGCGAAATCTTTTACGAAACCTCAAACCTCCGGGATGATTTCTTACTCGGCCAAGGCAACTTTGGTGAAGTCTATCGCTGCAATTTCCCAAGACTCCATAAGGTTATAAATCACTGTTTACTTGAAAGTCTTGTCCTTTATGGTCTTGAATCAAAACCCAGTTGCTAAATTTACAACTTTGATCTTTCTTTCTTTCAATTAATCAGGTAGGAGCTGTAAAGATTCAAAACCAACTGAGCGCAGAGGCTCGTTCTGAGTTCGCGGCAGAGATCAAAACGTTGCACGTAGCTGATCACCCAAATGTGATCAAACTTCTCGGAAAATGTCTCGATGGAGAATGCCGTGCCATCATCTACGAATTCATGCCTAGAGGCTCTCTCGATCGCCACATCTATGGTAAAAGAAACAAATCCCAAACAAACTTAACTGATTCTCTGTTTCAGTTTTTTAAAACCAGTTATCTTGTTTAACTTTTGCTTGACTAACTTTTCTCTTATTTGTAGCTGACATGAGGCCACGTCAGGGTTTTCGACTGCAATATGCGCGTTTGGATTGGGGCACGAGGTTGCAAATCGCGATTGGTGTAGCTAACGCTCTGATTTATGTACACGAGCAGCTTAAGACGGTTCACCGAGATCTCAAGCTTGCCAACGTTTTACTTGATGAGAATTTTGTGCCGAAGCTGACTGATTTTGGATTGGCGACTAAGATCGTTGAAGATAAAGACGGCATTGAGCGGCAGAGCGATCTCCCATTGGTCAAGGGAACTCCAGGGTGCATCGCACCGGAAACAGAGGGGTGTGGTTTGGTTTCGAGCAAGTCCGATGTCTATAGCTATGGAGTTTTCCTGTTGACTCTTTTCACTGGAAAGAAAGCTTATGATCGTCAGAAACGTGATGGGAAAAAGAAACTCAGTGAAAGGGTAAGACTCTAAAAACTTATTGATTCTAGGGCTTAGTTTTCTTATACGTTTCGTGTGCTGAAAGAAATATATGAATTTGGGTTTTATTTTCGGATCTTTTTCTTTTGGCAGATGGAGCGAGTATGGGAAAGGGCAGAGAGTATTCCTCTGACTGTTGATGTTGCACTGGACAACAAGTTTTCGGGTCAAGGTTTAGAGAGGTTATTTGAGGTTGCCAGGATGTGTCTGAATCCACATGTACTTTTACGGCCTACTATGCGTGTAGTGGAGACGATGGTTCGCGAAGCTGCAGTTTTCCAGATCCCGGAGACGACGAGGCATTCGATATAGGAAGTTTTATCAGGCGAATGTATATACTTGGATGTGTAACGGATGATTTTGTAACTATTTCTACAATTTGAGACGAGATCAGGGTGTGAGCTTTTGAGACAATGCCATCTATAAATAGTTGTTATCAACGTTTGCGATATTTTGCCTTCATTTCTCTGTTATGAAACTTTTTTAAATAGGAGAGAGAGAGAGAGAGCCAATCTTGAATCTTCTATAGCCGGCTCTATGTATTGGCTTTTGCATTTT
>OVBI01001560.1:0-32153 GCA_900406495.1 Sisymbrium altissimum
AAGGATAATAATTATCTGGGATCTCTTGTGGAAGTCTCCAAAATAAATAATTCATATTTGTGTTTATATTTTAAATGACTTTAATTTGAAATTTCATATTTTAAATGACTTTAGTTTAAAAGTTTGTCTTTTAAATGATATTTTTTCCAAACTAATAAGATGTCGTTTTGTGACTAACGGAGGATAGTAATGCTAATTAATAGCTCCATTACATAAGTTAACATAATACTCATTCATTTTAGCCTGGTCAACGAAACTTAATACTTTAAAAAATAGTAAACATAAGTTCATATTTTAAATGAATTTCGTCAAAGTCCATTCACATTTTTTTTTTATACTATTGATTTGGTTAACTGAATTAGAAACATTGAAGAGTTGGGCCAGGTTTTTGTTTTCACCTAGTTAGAAGATAAGGGATCAGTAGGCCCATTTACGTTTTTTATTTAGCCCAATAATCCTAAGTATAAAATTAGCACAGAACCCTAGATGAGAAGACTACATGATGAATTTTACTCAGTCATCGTCTCTTTCGTTATCATCACTTCCAGATGAAATTGTTGAGAGTTTCTTAGCCCGAATACCGAGATCTTACTACTGGTCCCTCTGCTTAGTGTCAAAGCACTTCTATTCTCTTCTATCTTGTCCAAAAATCTACAATGTCCGGTCCCATATCGGAGCCACAGAGCCTTGCCTCTACGTGTGCTTGTGGGTCCAGAGGAGCAATAAGCATACCTGGTTTACTCTCTTTAATCCGAGAGCGGATATCAGCGATCGGGTATACGGCCTGTTGTGTCCACAAAAGGTAAGACTCTCTTCCTCTTATGATCCCGTTCGATTAAACTCAATAACTGTCGCAGTCGGTTCCGAAATATACCAGATTGGCGGAACCGTGGACGACAAGCCATCCAAAGCCGTGGATGTGCTTGATTGTCGGAGTCAGACGTGGCGTCGTGCTCCTGACTTAACAGTGGCAAGGGAAAGCGCCCAGTCTTGCTTTTTAGACGGAAAAATATATGTAATTGGAGGAGAAGAGGATTCTATTATTTGGGGTGAGTTTTTCGACGTCAAGACTCAGACATGGAAGCTATTGCCTAAGCTTCTTGGTATTAATGGTCTGGTCGATTCGGATTACCAAGTTCTAGCCTTGGGAACAAGGCTATGCGTTATCACCAAGCATAACAACAAGTATGCATATGATCCCAAAGAAGGAAGATGGCTACCAGATGTGGGGTTTTTGGGTCTAGTAGAACCTGTACTAACTGGACCTTGTTGCGTTATAGACAATATATTGTTTGCGGAACATGGCGGTCAGTACAAGTGGTATGACTCAAGGTGTGGAGGTTGGTTAATGGTTGAAAATTTGGAAAACCTGTATGGTAGGCGTTTTCTTCACTACCGAACGGTTCAATTAGTTAACCATGGGGGGAAACTGGTAACTATATGGCACGAGTGGCAAATGTTTGGAGATTGGGGCCCCCCATACAGGAGAATATGTTGTGCGGTAATAAGGTTGGAGAAGCGTGCGACTCCATTCCGAACCAAGATTCGGGGCGTCATTGAATGGTGCAATATTATTGCAGAAACAATCCACAAGTCATATAAGCTCTTAAGCTGCCAATCCATTTGCATATGAAACTCAACATTTTTAATTAATTTGCTTTCAACTTTTATTTATCTTCCTTTAAGCCGGAACATCCGTGCCTGTTTTTGTACGATATTTTTAATTTTTTTTTTTTTTTTTTTTTTTTTTTTAACTTTAGAATTTTTTTTTTTTTTTTTTTTTTTTTTGTCAACTTACGATATTTTTAATTTATGTTGTTGGTATTCCTTTCAATTGAATCATACACACTCTATCCACTGAACTACAGGCGCTCAATGTAATGTACTGTTGTGCATTGCGTTGATCTTACATTTTTGGAAACATAAGTCTCGAGGATTCATTCAGTTATGAACTCTCATCTAATCAAGCAAAATATTCTAAATAGTCAATGGTGTTGTTACAATAAAATAATATCGTTAAAATGGTGTTGTTCTGCTTTCTCTGCTTCACTCTGTCGTATAAATTAATTAAGGGGTTTAACATTAAGAGGCCACAAGAGTTTCAAATCTAGTTTGATCGACGGTATTTTGTTCTTCATATAAAAATTGCCAAAAACATATTTTCTTCTTTTAACATTTTCTGATAAAACTTCTATAAATTAATAATATTAAGACTTTGAAAATTTATTAATTTATAGAGTTATTAATTAATAGTTAAATTAAATTTTAATAATTTATAGAAAAATTTCGTTTAGTCCATAATATTTTTAGGTTATTCTTTGAAAACTAATATTATTATAAATTTTTAAAGAATTTAAATGAATGTACTAATAAAAATGACATATATAAATCTTAAGTAATGAATATGAAATTGCATATCACACCACAATAGATTTTAATAATATATATTGAGTATTTATGTAAAAATGATATATGTTCATAAGTTCAAAATGTATTAAAAATAATAATTACAATACAAAATAATGAAATTGAAAATAATTTTATTATATAAAGAATTTTCAAAGTTAGTAATTAAAATGATTGTGTCAAGTGGCGATTTGATTATGTAAAATCTTGACATGTGTCAAAATTAAAAATTAAAAAATTACTAATTTTAAAAAGAAAAATCATAAAAGGAAATTATAAACAAAATAGAATTATTAATCAGAAAAGTAATTTTCCTTTTTTTTAAAAACGTCAATTATATACAAATTTTTTTATTAAAAAGGTTAATTATAAACAAAAGGATTAAAGTAAACAAAAAAAAACAAATTATAAAAAGAAGTAATCAAAAAATTAATTTACCTTTTTAAATAATCGAAAAAGATGCAATTTAACTTTTTGATTGTTTTAACCTTTTTGTTTATAATTTACTTTTACAAAATGGTAAATTACCTTTTTGACTATTTTAATACTTTTTTGTTTATAATTTATTTTTATGAATATTTTTTTAAAAATTTGTAATTTTATAACTTTCTTTTATTTCCTTTTTAATAATTTTAAAATTTTTAAAAATAAATATAATTTGACACATGTCAACATTCAAAAAAGTTAAACTGCCACTTGTCAAGATCTTGTTAATTACTAACTTTGAAAGATCCAACTTTACATAATAATATTTTTTTAGTTAAAAACTTTCCTAATCTATTATTATGTTTAGATTCTTTTTAATAGAAATTTATAAATAGTTTCTTTATCTTATATTTTTTAGAAAATTACATAATCTAATATTAAGTAGTTTTTTTGTTTAATATAATTTTTGTAGATATTTTTTTATCTTATAATTTAAATTATAATGTTTCATAATCTAATATTAAGTTTATCATTTTTAATAGCAATTTATAGATAATTTCCTTATTTTATACTTTTTAATTAGAAAGTTTTATAATATGATATTAAATGGATTTTTTGTTTAATATAAATTTATAAATATTTTTTAATCTTAAATTTTAAATTAAAAAGTTTCCTAATATAATATAAATTTTATATTTTGTTTAATAGAAATTTATAAATAATTTTCTTATCTTAGTCTATTAACAATAAAATTACAAAAAGTTTGAAAATTTATTTAATTTCAATGGTTGATGCGGAATGATATGATTGGTTGATTAAAAATCACATGTGGATATTCTCAATATATAACTTATATATATATTATTAGATAACCCCAAAAAATAGTTAAAATATTAGGGTTTTGTTTAAAGAAAAGTTAAGATATTAGGGTTGAGACTTGTGAGTCAAAAGAATCAAACGTGAGGCAGAGTTGAAAATCGCCATGAAAAGGGTCAAGAGGTCAAAGAAACAAGACGAAAACAATGAAAACGACCCGTTTTCGTTTATTCCCTTGGAACTGAACGTAGAGATTCTCATGAAATTGCCGCCGAGATCCATAGCAAGGCTCCGTTTAGCTTCTAAACACCTGTCGTCGATAATCGACGGCAAAGATTTACCGAGCTGTACATGACTAGATCTTCGACTCAGGCGCGTTATCTCCTCTCAGTCTACCGTAACGGCGACATGAAGATGCAGTTCTTTCACTCATGCTCTCAGAAGGACCCGTCGTCTTCTGATCTTGATAGGGTTACTCGAGGTTCTGGTCTATGGTATTCACTTTCCCCATCCATCCGCGGCTTGATCTGCGGTCGAAATGGTACCAAAGTGGCGATAGTAAACCCTAGTACAGTACGGGTCAATTCATATCTTTACCAAGAGATATTTTGTGGGAAGGTGATATGTGGGAAGATATGTCGGAGCAGCATCAAGTTATCACTGTAGGAGCTAAACAAAAAAGGAGAATGATCGACTGTAAAGTATATCCATCGTCATTATTCTAGATCTCAAGGAATATGCAAGGATGGGGTTGTGTATTATTTAGCTTCTTTTAACCATAAAAGATCTCTAATGAGCTTCGATCTGAGATCTGAAGTGTTTAATGTTACTAAGCTACCAGAGGATTATAACCTTCAACAGTCTGGTAATCTTTTGAACCACAGTGGAAAGATAACTGTAGCGTGTGAGGAAAGTAACGGCTCAGTTGACCTATGGGTTCTGGACGATGCCAACAAAGACGTCTGGTCAAAAGCTGCCGCCGTGGTTCCTTCTTTGGCAGATATATATGGAAGTGAACAAAGATTCAGGTTCAGAGGTATACTTCATACTGGCGAGATCATATACGCACCACTGTCCCCACCCCCTAACCCGTTCTTTTTTCTTTGTTACGATCTCAAGAAAAAGATTGCGAGAAAAGTTGTGGTTGAGGTAATTAATGGAGAACACTTTTCTGCTGTCCAAGTCATTTTGGAACATGTAGAGAGTTATATGTTTCTGTGAAAGGTAAGTTAATCCGTCTATGAAGCCCGAAGGCCTTAAACCTTCTCCTTTTGTTCAAGTTCCATTTCAGTTCTCGTTTAGTAGTAGTTCAAGATTCTTCCTTATAACTAGATTTGAGAAATCTAATTCAACAATTTATTCAGTCTTTTCATCAATGGCGTTGTATGCTTGTACATTAAAGTTTTGGTTTTCTGAGGAGTTAACAAGCTTCGGTTTTTTTTTTTTTTTTTTTTTTTTTTTTTGGGGAAAAAAAAAANAAAGTTTTGTGTTGGCTAGACGGATCTTCATTAACATTTTAGTTGCCTTTTGAGCTTGGTTTCATGAAGAATGTTAATTATGCGTGTGGGTTAAATATTCTCCGAGTGATTAGTAGTCCCAATTAACATCCAAATTTAATCGATATCGTTCAACATGCCTCCTCGGAAGGCTAACCTCTCATACCAAGATCTTTGGCAGATACATTTCTTCCACCAAAAATGTATATATAGGTGAGTTCCTCAAAGATTTTGGACAGTTTCCTGGTTGGACATCGATGGGAAATACGAAAAAGCTAAAACATATTTAACAACTTCTGTGAATATCAATCAGTCTACTGTTACTTGATGAAGAAGCAAAACACATCGTTTACGGTAACTTCAGTTTTCACTGGAGGATATTTAAGTTTTATTTCAGATCTCGGATAGTAGTAGTTTAAGACTATATCCCTTGTTATTAGAGGATATTTAAGTTTTATTATTGCAGCCAAACCAGTCCAATCCGAGCGGGTGGAGAGTAACACTTACTGCAATGGCTTCCGCAGTTCTGGTTCCATCCATATAGACATGTTCCAAGTCTCCAAAAAATCAAAAGAATGCAGGAGATTGAAGATTTCTGCAACGAGCTGTCGAAACATTGGGAAGTTTTGTTGATTCAATAGAGCTTCTTTCGCAAGTACCATGGAAGATATAAAGATGATTTCCTTTTGATGCAAATTACTCAGGGCATTCCACAGTCATTGAGTTCTGAATCCATGATCTTGAATAAATAAAAACTTATTTTTCAAAATCTGAAATGGTTTCAAAAATTGCAAAAAATTCAAGACCATAATTTGGGTTAAATTTTCGAGAGATTTTCATAATCATGATTATCATCATGAATCAATGATCGGACAGAAGAAAAAGGCAGAGAGAAGTTTAATTCTTTAATTAGGGTTTCTCATATATATGATGACTTTTATAATTAAAAATTTCGGTTATAATGCTCTAATATTGATCGAAAATATATCCTTGATTGAAATCCCTAATGCGATAAAGGCTTCTTGCACCTTAGTTTTTGCAGCCAAAACGCACAAAAGCGTGTCTTCTTGTATATGATGATCACCTCACCATGAGGTATTGTGACGATGACGACGTCGCATTGGTGCGCCTTGCGCCATGGCGGCATAGCGCACAAAAGACACGATTTATAAAACCAAGCTCATATCATTAAGACTAAAGACAACATGAAATCTTATTATATAAAGTTGAATCTTAAAAGTTAGTAATTAATAAGATTATGATAAGTGGCGATTTGATTATTTAGAATGTTGACATGTGTCATAATATAAAATTATAAAATTACTAATTTTAAAAAATTAAATTATAAAAGAATTAGACTTAAAATAATCAAAAAAGTAATTTTCCTTTTTAAAATTTTTTTTTTATTATATAAAGTTGAATCTTCAAAGTTAGTAATTAATAAGATTATGACAAGTGGCGATTTGATTATTTAGGATGTTGACATATGTCATAATATAAAATTATAAAATTACTAATTTTAAAAAAGTAAATTATAAAAGAATTAGATTTAAAATAATCAAAAAAGTAATTTTCCTTTTTTAAAAAAAATATATTAAAATTAAAAAATCTTATTTAAAGTAATCAAAAAAGTAATTTTCCTTTTAAAAAAAAATAATAAAAAAACGAAAAATAATCAAAAAATTAATTTTCCTTTTTAAAAAAATATTAATAATAATAATAAAAAAATATAAAAGGAAGACAGTTATTAACAAAAAAGGATTTGAATAAATAAAAAGGTAATTTACTATCTTTAAAAAAGTAAATTATAAACCAAAAATAATTAAAGTAATAAAAAGTAATTTAATTTTAAAAAGGAAATTATAAAAAAATTAGATTTAAAGTAATCTAAAAAGTAATTTTTCTTTTAAAAAAATTATAAAAAAACGAAAAAATATAAAAGGAAGACAATTATTAACAAAAAAAGGGATTAGAATCAATAAAAAGGTAATTTCCTATCTTCAAAAAAGTAAATTATAAACCAAAAGGATTAAAGTAATAAAAAAGTAATTTACCTTTTCAAAAAAAATCATAATCCTAAAATAATTAGAAACAATCACATATATATAAAGGTATGTACTCTCTCATAATCTTTCATCAGACAATAACACAAGCTTACAAAACATCAGGTGTGTTTTCTTATTCTTATATTAATTTTACATCCATCAAATAATGCCAATTCGTGGATATACTTTATAGCTGGAATTTTCTGTTTATAATAAGATAGCTGTAGTTGCTCATCCATCTATCGTTAATATACTTTATTTGCATGTTATATAATAAGATTAGTGGCAGTTATTTTGTTAATTCGTGGATATATTTTATAGCTGGATGTTTCTGTATTTGTATATCAGCTATGTGATTTTAATCTTAATTCTAATAATTTTATCCTTTTTTCAGGAACAAAAAAACAAAAAATAATGAATCAAACTAATTATTTGACATTAGATCATTATCGTCGTACGGTAGTCCGTTTTATAAGAAAGTGGGAAGCCATAAAAAAATTTCAAGATAATGAGCTTATAGGGATGAATTTTCTCATGAGAATGTAAATATTTTATTTTATTTTTTTTAAATATTTACTTATTAGATAATTTAGTAATATCTAATAAATATTCAATTTTACAGGAAAATACTATTGAAGGTTATATGCATCATTCTCTACTTGAAAAGTTTGGAGCTGACTTATGTGAAGGAAATCTTATTGAAATTCGTAATTTCAATGTGCAAGATTGTAATAAAAATTATAAAGTATCTGATCATAAATTTCAGATAAGACTAACGGAAAGAACAACAATTGCCAGTGTGGGACAACAATATTTTCAAATACCCCTTGAAAATTTTCAATTTCAAAATTATGAAGAATTTTTTTAATTGAAAAATTCAACAAGCAATTATAAAAAAAAACCAATTGTCAACATCATTTTAAAAAGAAAAATAATTTAAATAAATAAAATTAAAATATTAAAAAAATATACAAATGATACCTTTAATTATAAACCCGTGCAACGCTCGGGTCCTAATCTAGTTTCTTTTATAAAATTAAATATGCTACATGATACGAACATGTCAAGAAGCACAAAAAAACTCCCCTAAGACAAGGAAGAGGATGTATTAGTCAAACGAGCAATGTAAGAGAATAAGAACCATACTCAAAAGTCAAAATCAAACTCTCACGGAAGTCTTTCCCTCTTTTCTTTTCTTTTTCCCATAGGACCAAATAATAAGAAAACAAAATATAGAAGAAGAAATAAAAAATCTAAACTTAAAAGAAAACATATCAGTGAATGTAACTAAAGTATGTACAACTTTCTTTCTTTTTTTTCTTTCTTTGTAGAAGACAAATAAACCTATATCCATAGGTTATGATGGCTTTTATACCATAATAAATTTGGAAAAAACTTTTAAAGTAAATTTTTTTTCTCAGTTTTATCTATTAGCTTTTATGCTTATTTATAAAAAGTTTCTAACTTATTCACTAAGTTTTTTTACATATATAAAGTAGATAAAATATACAAATACTAACGTTTTTAATAACTACAAAAAAATATATTTAAAACGATTTCATAATATCCCACATATCTTAACAAATACTGTTTTTTAACCAAACATTTACTTTCTCGTTATAGCCAGAACACACAAGTTCAAGTTGAAAGTGAGTATTTTAACTCATCATCTTCTTTCTTTCTTTTTTTCCTCAAAAGTCATTTACAAGTGAAAAAACAGCTTGAGCATTTCTAATAAATCAACGTCGAGATTATCCACGAGGCATGTGAAAATTTGAGAAATTTGATGTTATCTTAGCGAAAGTTTTCTGGATCAAATTATGAATTTAAAATTTTATTTTTATTTTTTATCATTGGTGATCTCTTAAAAAAGAAGGATCGGAGATGAAATCACACATATATATTTGTGGAAAAAGTTATTTATATGATATATCGTTTTACTATAAACTTTTTTGACCGTCGGTCTTGCAAAACTTCAATTATATAGCTGTTGAGAGTAGTTTTGTAATACATCCAAATGATAAAATGTGCATATAACAAATGGTAGCATGTCGATGGACTAAGTTTGAAATTGTAGAATATGGAACCTCAACAATTTATCTCCAATGTCTGGTTATCCATTCCAGTTTTTTTGTAAGGTTTCTACATGTTCTTGTTCCTCATTCTATATTTTTGGAATATCACTGGTTTGTTGTTTGCTCGATATGTATCGTTAGTAGAACTCTAGGTCTGGTTTTGTCAAGTTTGTGAGAATAAAAAATGGGTTACTGCTTATTATTTTACGGTTAATTCAATAGTTTAATTGCTGACATGTACTATTAAATTATGCATATGTCAAAGGGTTTGCGGTTATTAAAATGGAAGACCGACCATAGATGGAGATTATGCATTTTATGATTTATAACTTAATATGCGTCATGAGCTTGTCAATGCTCGGTGTGAGATCACCATCCATCTAAGAGATCGTGATCTTAAGAATTGAAACAAAAAAAAAATCCATCTAAGAGATCGTGATCTTACGAATTGAAAAAACGAAAAAAAATCTCTGTTTGTTGTTTTCTTTAACAAGTGTGTATGCCATTAAAGTTCCTCAGACAGTCAGACTTAACTAAGATATTCCATAATTTTATATTCCCTAAATAGACATTTACAATGTAATTTTTACATTTTTAACGACCAAAAAGGCCAAAAGAAGCTAACAATAAAACAACCTGACCAAATAATAAAATAATTTTCTTGTCAATAACAACTGCTAACGACCAAAGTCACTAAAACCTTGCAGTTCCCTCCTTTGCAGCAATCGGCTTTATCCATACAGGAAGACAGCATTTTAGTCTTGTGATGTAGCAGAGTATTCAAAAAGCAAACGTTTTGAAGGCGCGGACTGAAGGAGGACACGTAAACGGCTCGTGAGCTGATAGATCAGTGTCCATTGCATCGCCATTTCAGAATCTTTCATCTGTCTTACCACAGAAGCCTATAGATAATGACAACAAGAACCTAGTGGTGATTATTTTGGTAAGAAATGTGGCGTTTACTTGCCATATGGAGGAGAAAATATTATTTTATGTTTATAAGCCTGACCTGAAGACGTTTTCCGAGCTGCACTTCAACTTCCGTTCCAAACGAGATATTGCTCGCCAGAGACTTGAGAGGATCAACGGTCGGATCAACAGAGAGTAAACTTGGGATCTGTGGGGCATACACTAACCTCCATCTCGCCTGACCAAACTCTCCTTTTCCTTCTATCCTTGGCATTAATGTTTCGAGTGTTGCGGTTGCAAGTTTTTTGAAAGCAAGTTGGCCATCTCCTTCTAATATGGATTCTGCTAATTGGCTCTCAAACACCTTTGCAGCCTAGGAAAATGAGATTATAAACAGAGAATTTCATCAAGAAGGAAAAACGCGTCAAACAATTGCAAATTAAAGCTAATTTTGATTAAAAATTACCTCAGAAGGTGAGAGAGCATCCTGTTCCACAGAACGAGTTGAAGTGACCACAAGTTTGTCCTGCCAATTGCTGGCGCGACTTTGGATCCTAAATTGCCATTCTGAACCAACTAAAGCTAAATCTAGGAGAGGATCTAGTCCATGTTCAGGCTCAAACTTGGCAACGTTGAGGTGCTCCCTTTTCAGGCGTACCTGTGTTTAGCATACAAAATAAATAGAGAACTTGTGTCAACCTTTGCAAGAAAAGATGGAATAAATCAGTTCCCCACAGAAAAAACAAAACAGAGATTTGGACAAAACCTGAGTAGCCACAAGATTGACATCTCCATTCTCGAATGTGAGGATACCCTTTGGTTTGATGTATTTGGGATGAGCCATGCCATCAAGCTCAAGCTCACCACTAATAGCAAAATTAAGAATTAAAGGATACACTATCCTCAACTCTGGTCCTAAAACAAGTTTCAGATCACTCAGACGGATATCCATATTTGGTTTCATTTTCACTTCTTTAATCTCCTTTTCAGCAGCATTTGATTCACCTGTTGCGGTTAAAACAAGCAGATATCATCACAAAATTTTACCTATAAAGTCCAAATAATTTATTTTTTGCAAGTGGAGACCTAAGTTACCAGCTGACTGGGAGAATTTCATCCTTGACGAAGCCGGTTCCGTTCCAAAAAACCGAGCAAAATATCGTGAAGCAACTGCTTGATTAATAGAAGTACCAGGAATCCTGGATTGATTGGCTGCCAATCTATTGAAAGGGGCAGCTCCACCACCTTTATCATGAGGCAGATAAGCTTCTCCGTGGCTTAATTTAATATTTCCCGATATATTTGGCTGCAACATTGATCCACTAATTTGCAGCTGAGTATCAACCTGACCACTGATTTGGCAACACAATTTCTCTCATAAGGAATCAGAAAGCTCAGTAATATGAGTCTAGAAATGAAGAATGGAAGAAATATAGACAAAGACAGTATCTCAGAATGCAGTCTAGCAGAAGAGCAAAGAATATAGTTTCTGATTCCTTAAGAAAAAGAGAGATCAAAATTGTGCACTACAAGTTCAAAATCATTGACGTCAGCGTCGATTAAAGAGTGTACCTTAAAAAGTTCTTTGCTCGTACTTCTAGAACTTCACATTTGAGCTCTATTCTATCACTACTGGATGCTTCATTTGATCTAAGGGGCAGGTTTCCTTTGACAACCAGCTTTCCCCTTCGACTTACCCTGCTTTCCAATGAGGTTATGCACAACCTGTTTGATTTAACATGTAAGGTCCCACCGAAGTTTGTGAGAGGTTTACGGAGCACAGGTGAAGATATAGACGCCCTGTGGAATGATGCAGATCCGTCAAGAATGGGATTCTCGACTGTACCACCGACCTGCTCAGCAGGTAGCGTATGCGTAAATGAATTTAGTCAGACCTTCTATAATGTTTAAGGACATTGACAGACCAATTTAATTAACTAATGATGTCAAGAGAATTTAAGAAGAACAAGCTAATATTTTTTGGCCAACCTGAAGCCTGATATCAGCATTGCCTTGGAGCCAATTCGCATAAGGAGATATAGCTGTCAACAATGTCATTCCCCCATCCTTGATGTCTGCCTCCAATCTAACTTCTCCTGCATCTAAAATATTCCAGTTTAAACCCTTGAGACTCTCAGCAAGTTGGCTGTCCCATCCCTCTTCGCTCCTATTACTTGAGGTTCTCTTCTCGTCATCTTCCTTTTCTTTTGCCCAGCTAGGGACTTTCACTGCACCACCTTTATCAGTTTCTCTGTCTTCTCCCTCAGGGATGTTTTTCTGTGAAAAGCTAACAGGAACACTTCCTTGTATATGCACGTGACCGTTTTGGACAAATGGTTCAAAGTTGGAGTTGAAAAGAAAACGGCTGTTGGATGTCAGAGAAGCAAAAACTTCAGCTCGGCCAAGGTCTATACCACCGACCGCGCCATCCAATAATCTAACTTGTACGTCACATTCTGGTTTTTCAAGATTCCCTCTAAGATCTCCTTCCATGTGCAATATGCCTTTGATTGGTGACAAGAGTTGCCTCAAAGAGTGAACAAGATCACTAGCTGATGATTCAACAACCTCAACCAAGGTAGGTATCAAACTAACCGGGAAATTCAGAACAGCAAAATGAAGATTTGTTTTGGGCCCCAATAAGGTCCCATCTGCATGCAGTGTGGCGTTTCCTTTTTGAATAAGCATCTCCTTAAGACGTAAACCATCATCATTGCTATATGAGCCAGTTGCCAGAACACGCTGTGTTTTGTAAGTCCCCCACTCCCAGTCATCTCCATGAAAGTCAAATTCAGCCTGACATTAAGACGTAAAACATTTAAACAAGAGCGTTACTAGAAAATCTCACTTAGTTATCCCAGTCATACAAAGTTTCATTTCTCTCTTTTTGAAAAAACAATTTACCCATCCCCTTGGAATAAAAAGCTTATGAAAACCAATTTGGAGTCTCCCATAAATGATGACAATCTTTACCCTTCTATTTTAAAAACGTGATGACAGGGTTAATTTTATACCAAGGTGTCTCCATTGCCTCCACCACTAGCATCCAACGAACCATGCCAATGACCTTTGAGCTCAGCTAAACCTGGAAGACTTAGATCTTCAAGAACGACTTCACTTGCTGGAGTATAGTACCCACGTATCTCCTGGTTTCAAGGAATCACGAAGTTCAGAATAGGAAAAAAAGAAAGAGGAGCTTAATGGTATCCACCCTTTCTTTATTTTCATACTGTATAGAATTTGCTTTCTATGTCAGAAGCCTGTTAATTACTTTCAAATAGAAGAAAGGCACCATACTTGGTACATTACCTCAAGCAAGTCTCGAAGATTGTCAGCTTGCAGACAGAGTTTTTGCACACTTTGAATAAAAAGATCCTGCCATTGCCAACCAAGAAACCCATATAATTAGAGGCATCCAGGTCAAAGAGGAGATGATAACACATTTTTGAAGTACACGAACATACACATGCTCATGCAGGTTGAATTTTTCTTGAACATTTTAGAAATGGCTACTGACAATATAAGCATGTGATTTAGCAAAAAAGTTGGCTAACCTTTGATCTTGAGTGAACAGCTGGATCTGTACTTCTTGAAAGAAGCCTTGCAAGAGGAAGCATCTCAGCGACCTCTGCCTTAGGCACTTCAAGTCTCATTCTCCATCTTCCCACAGAAGATATAACACTTCCTAGATGACCAGTCATGGCTCTCATTAAGAAACTGCCAGCTTCCTTCTGACCAAGGTCTCGATCACGGGAACCCGGTAATACATATTCACCTTGAAGCTCATACCGGCTATTGCTTTGTTCCAGAATAGTTTTCTCGACAGTGATCTTCAGGAAGAAAGATGAGAAGGATAAGCAGAAATACCATAATGCACATTCTCATATTGCCTTCACCGCTAAAAGAACTTATCAAGTATACAGTGTTTAATCTCACTATAACCTTAAGTCCTCTGAACAACATGAAACACTTAAAACAAGGTATAAAGTATAGAGATGCAAAAGGCTTATTTAGTTATGATCGTTTATAGGGACAGTTTGGATCGAATGACAAGACATTGTGAAAAAAAAGATGGCTTTTACCAGATGAAATGAAAATAGGATTCATGCAATATGAGGGACTTAATAAACTATACATCGGCGGCGATTATTCTCTTTCTTCGGAAACTAAACCAAAAGAATAGGGACTTGGAAGGTTGTAACACATACCACATCACCGCTCCATCTTACTGCAACATCTAATGCTTCACCTAACACTCCACTAAATTTTGGCCGAATTACCGACAACAAGCCATGTCCCCTTCGCTTCTGAAGATTTAGTTGAATCTCTGCCTGCAAGTGAGTTGCAAAGTAAGATATATTGATAATTTTAAAGAATCCGCAGTAGTTTATGAAAAGCTGGTTTTCTAAGTTAACACTAATCTCATAGAATCGAGACAGATGGCACTTCACTGCACCCGAATTTCAAACAACAGTTTGAAGTGTAAACCATCAACAAAGATAATTTTTCTGCACATGCACTCAGAACTACGACTACCTTTTCCTCATTTTACAATCGGTTCTAAATCTTTCACGCCTCAATTATCTGCAACATGTTATCAAAAGATTTCTCCACCACTTTCCATCTAAGAAGTGAAAACCTTGCTGAACAATGAACCCTATCTCCAGACTAACTGGTGAATATGAGTGTGTAAGATTCCGTATCATCAGTGACTGATACACCTAACCTTCTACATCTCCTATGCAAGCCTCATGAATTTCCACTACTAGAATCTTCTTCCTTTTGAATTTCTGTAGTGCTTGTAAAAGATCTTAAATTCTGCTTGCTGTGTTCATCAAAGCTTTGATCCAATATCTCTAATCAAATATAGATGTTCGTAAATGACCCCTATACGAGGTGAAAATTACCTTCATACTATTGAATATTATAAAATGATAAAGTTTTAAAAAATCTTAAAGCTTGAGCAAGAATGTTTTGTGCGTCAGTGCATAGGGTTTGGGCTCCATGCCGTCAAAATCAATTAATCATGCCACAGAATAATTGCCATCAGATGTGGACCCAAGCCTTACGATTAATTTGTCCCGTGAGGTCTTATTGTCAATTTTGATGGTGACTTCCTAAAGTGTACGAATTGTCCCTATACTTGCAGGATGTTATCTAATAAACATTCGATTAAGTGAGCCTAATCTTCGTTCAAACCAAAGATAACTTGAATAGACTTTCAAGCTGATGATACCTTTAATACTGTTCTATTTCTGAAATTTCACTCAGTACTAGCACATAATGAATTATTCGTACGAATGTGCTTACCCTTTGAATCACCCCTCTCAGCGACGCCAACTCCATCTCATCAAGTGGAAAGTGGCGTATCTGCAACCAGATATGGGGACAAAATGTAAACCATCTGCTGTCGACTCCCAAAATTGCTTCAATAAAAATATATATCCACACATGAGAAAGCAATACCTCCAAAGTAGCGGACTGTTGTGGTTGATAACAAGCGTTAGCTCTTAGTTGCCCCTTCTGTAGAGAAAAAGAGAGCAACTTTCCATTTTGTACATTTTCATCAGAATTAGGCTGTAGTGGACCTACAAAGTCTAGAGTAAGACTTTCATCTGGCCGGCCCACGGCATCAAGCTAGATATGCAACAATACTTAAAATATTAGTATATGCAACATACTGACACAATTTTGACAATGTAGACTTCATGACTTTAATTAATTGACGAAAAAATCTTTTATAGCCAGATAAAAAGGTTTCCTGCAATCAGAATAAGAACCACCATTGCAGGATAGGTGCTACTAGCGCTCCTTGTGTTACTGATACTGATGATTCAAATCACTGAAGAAACAAAAAAAATCAGTGCATTACCTTAACATGATCACGGGAAACGCTCAAAAGTCCAGCCAGTTGAGGGGCCAAAATCAACTGATTCAGCTTGAGACTTGAGATGGAAATATCACCAACGAGGCTTGAAATATCAGGTGCATCTTCACATTTGTCTGACCCAGCGTCTCCATCTTTTTTGGTGCTGTGTCGTTTTATCTTCCCCATGAACTTGATCCTTCCTGTTGCCTTTAAATGTGTAGGTCTTGGCGAATCAAATGGATATGAAGGGACCAAGCTGAAGAACTCAAAATTACGCATCCGTAAATCCAAATCAAGTCCCTCAACAACAAATGGCATGGCCTCCCCTTGAGTGAAGTCTTGGTGAGACAAACACTGGTCTCGGTATGACGTGTTTAATTTTGTGTATAGATCAAAAGCAACAGATGATGAATTAACGATGATATTATCATGTGATATCACAATATCTCCCCGAGCATCAGTTAAGGAGCCATCTGCTTTAGGTGCGGCCCATTTGATATCAAATCTCCTGCACTCAAAATTCGGATGGAGCAAATAAGACAAGCATAAACATGAGTGAACACTAAATTTAGCCCAACAGAAAGGCAAAGAAACCTTACGGTTTCAAGAGGGCCCCAGAAAGTTTTGTTTCCCCAGTTAAATCACCCAACTTTAACAGCCCGGGGTTAAGATATTCAGGCATATAACGATGCAAAACCTTATCAAATGATATATTTCCTGAAAAGTTCACGTCCAGTGCTGTATCATCTACCTCCCCCTGTAGATAGACATATATACCATTTCAGCATTGAAAACAAAAACTGAAACGCAAAACGAAAACCAGCGCTCTATAACATGCAAATTGCTATATAAGGGATGACCAAAAGAAGATATTAGATTTTGAGATGATAACCATATGATCCCTCAGATTAACCTTATAAAACAGTATGTCAAGTGAGCTAGTTAAAATACTACTAAAGGAAAATAGCAATCAGATAGGAGCTAGACAAAATTGTAACTTCCATATAATTCGCGAGTAGAGCCAAGTGAGACAGACTGGTCTTTGGGAATCATAAGCAGCTTTCTTCAGTAGCACACCAATTATTAATGGAAATTATACCATATAATCCATTACAAAAAAGAAAAAAAAACTTAAACCTCAGACACACCAACTAACATCTATAATAGCTCTTAAGGTCTACACAGATGCTACACATGACTGATTTCAACACAATATGACAACCATTTGGAAAAAAAGATAGAGCTTGATGCAGTCAACTTATAAACCTAACGGAATATTCCTAAAATCAGCTGGAACGAGTAACCAATCTGCAAACCCCTCAGGAGAAAACTTAACATGGAGCCCAATGTAAGGGGTCCTGCTTTCTCTCACCCCAGTCCTCCTCAAACCCGGATAAACTAATGATGCAAGATCTATTTTCGTAGGAATATACAAAGGTGAGAAGTAGATACAGCATACCTCTGGACAGATCCAAGCATTCCCTGCTCCTCGAATCTCACCACCATCAACAAGGGTAGCTCTAATACCATATAAATCAGCAACCTATCAAAAAAAAAAGGCTAATTTGAAAATATTTGAATACGTCATGCATATACTACTTCACAGAGGTGGAAACAGACAGAAAGTACTTACACAGTTGTCAGTGTTAAATGTGAAATTAGCTGAAAGATATGAAAAGGGAACACGGTCAAATGCTGCAACTGCACCAGCTTCCTTGTTTTTCAGCATTGCCTCATATGCCAAAGATGAAGGGAGATCTGGAGACAAATAAGCTATCTTCCTAGAGACCATGCAACTCCCCACAAAAACGGGAGCATCAAGCGGGCCTTGACAGTTGAATACAGCTGTCACAGAACCAGCTAGCTGCAGTCCAAGATGATAGAATGCATTGGGACAAGATAATACATAAAGATATAAATAAATTGTGAAATTTAACAAAAAAATGCATAAGGAAGTATAAATGATACCGGGAAATACAAGGGCTTCATCTTGAACGTTTTCATCAAAGCATTAATTTCCACATACGGAACCTGAAACGAAATAGGGGCAATCACCAATTTTCATGGGAGAATTAGGCGATACAAATAAGACATTAAGATCAGCAAAAAGACATTAGCGAGAATATTGACCCACATAAAATCATTTGCTTTTTTCTGACTGTAATCCACATCAGGGGTTTACATAACAAATACTACCTGACACATCAGATGAAACTCCCCGTCATCAGGATGAATACCGAAATCTCCAGAAGCCTCCAAGGGAACCTTTCCAAACCAACCACTTGCATTATGGAGGAAAATGCGCTGGCCGCGGAAAGACAAGCTGGCTGAAATATCCTGCAAAAACAAACTAAGATTATATGAGGCAAAATGTAGCCTGAGTCAGCAAATAAAACCCCGAGCTCGCATCCTATGCTTGTAGCTACAAGATAACATGAAAGCATTATATCTGAACAATAATATGGAAAGATATATGTTATAGATCTTCTAACGCACAGAAAGTATATTATAAAGACATGAGAAGGCATCTTCAGGAAAGACTCCAACTGAAGACTTACAGAAAACGCAGAAGGTGCATCATATATATGGAAGCCTAGTCCTGTGACATCAAGCTGGCCATGTAGGTTTGGAAATATTTCACCTCTAGACATACACAGATGAATCTGCAACGCAATAGACGAGAGTTAGGGAAACAAAACCCAAAGGCGAACCAATATTTTTTCAAAAATTTTCTCAGACTCATCAACTTGTAGAAGAAAGTACTCCAAACTTTACTTAAAGATCTGTCGCAATCTATCATACATATAGACTCCAGAGTAAGGCGTTCTCTAGCCAGCCAATGACCCTGGAATAACTAACTAATTGGGCATATTGTAACAAGTAGAGATATTGTACAAGGAAACTACTACAGAAAAAAAAAAATGAAAAGGATAAAAAGATAAACCATAGACTGTTAAAGCTCGTTGAAAATGATAAAACTTTAATTTACTAAGATGGCACACAGTGCACATTAGAAAAGCACCTCACCAGTAGCTCTTCCCTTAGACCACTCAATTGGGATCTCTAGAATTCTTTCAAAAATCTGCAGAGATGAATAGAGATAAGTCAACCACTGCAATTGATACCAAAACATAAGTCATCTATTCAAACAGATACCTTACCGGGACAAAGAAGTTCGCGATCTTTAAATTGGCATGCCAGTTCTGTTCCACAGTATCAACAAAAACATCAACAGACAAAAGCCCACCATCTTCAGATGTTACATCTGACCTCCACATACTACAGTTTCCACCAAGTTGCACGTACACACGACCATAGTGATTCTGAAACTTAACATGTCCATGGATGTTCCTCATTTCTCTACATTATAAATGTTGTTTACCAAAATCAGTCACTTAACAAGACCTCTACTACACTCAGCTTGCACTAAGTAAGCAATGACAAACAAAACAATACTGATCTCATAAGATATTGTAGGGGCTCAGTTCCGCTTAAACCAATACTAAAGTCAAAATGAATGCTACGAATTTGATTATCAAAAGTTGGCCTTGGAAAGTAATTGAACAGGCACGGTAAAGGTCAGATTTAAACATTACAGTTACATAGATAGATGACCCTTACCTGGGCTCTGTATCGCCATAAGCTAATAGGATAAGTGTCCCGCCTTTAAACTGCACAGAATCAAGCATGAATGGTAGTGTCTTCTCATCATTAACAGGCAGCTTCTCAAGTCCATCACTCAAGTGAGAAGCACTGTCAGCAGCATTCGGACCTGCCCCTCCCGTTAACTTCTTAGACGAACCAGTTAAAATATTAGAGATCACTTCCTTCAATTTTCTGTTCCATGACCAATTTGGACGCCAATGATTTGCTACAGGCTTATGCTCATGCTTTTTGAAAGTAAAGTCATGAGGTTGATTTCCACTTCGATTATCATGTGGATTATGGACAGCATTCTGATTCACAACATTCATAGATATATCTCCTCTCTGGCTGCGTAAAGTCTCAGATTGAGTAGAATTTGTAACATCTTCACCACATGTGCTTCCTTTAGTTTGTAAAAGTGCACAGAGTCTATCAACAGTCATAAGGAATGGATCACGTGATACAGTGAACTTGTCTAACGTCGTAGCCTTTTTCACAGCGACGGGCCCTTTTCCCATCCCTCGATAATCTTCCCCACCCAAATCTATAGCTAATGATGGCTCGCCATATTTCAAATGAGAATCATATTGATTACTGATTTCTCTGTCACCTTTGACTAATAGCATATCCAAACTCAACTCGTCAGACTTTAGTTGTGATAGACCGTGGAAATAAGATATAGCTGCTGAAGCACTCCGCTCAAGAATCCGCTTCTTGGCACTAATATCAGACATTGAATTATTGTGTGATTTTGACTTCCACTTAAATTTGTACTTCCTCGGGCCTTTTAACATTTTGGTCAAGAACTTGAGCCCTGAACCAGGAATCTTTATGCCAAATGATTTCTCCAATTCAGCGTGCTTCACATCATAATCAACTCCTGTGTCCAAGCAATGCTGTTCTGCAGAATGCATATTCTCATCCATGCAGATAAACGAGTTGGAATTTGCTATTTCAGTCAAACGCCTATCGTGCTTCAGCACATCATCTTTAGCTTGAGAAGAATCTTTACAAGGAACAACATACCCCATCTCCGCAGCTTTTCTTGCATCGTTATCCCGTTCACTGTCCCAACGAATCCCTGCTTCCTCCCTAGAAACTCTTCGAGTTTTGGTCCGAAAATCAATCCCTTCTTCAGAGGACAAACGACTTTGCAAACTAGCTTCAGAAAAAGGTATCCCTAACCACGTAAAATCCTTCTTTTGTGCAACCAACACCGTTGGATTACTCAAAATCGCATCAACCACAATCTTTCCCCTTCTCAAACTAGCAAAAGGACGAACACATAGTTTCATAGTCGGAACCTCACCACACGAGAACTCTTCACCATGAGGCCCAGCGGAACAAGCTTCAAGTGTTATACACAATGGTGAAACTCTTCTAACCTTACCGAAATCAACCTCACGCTGAATACTCTCACTAACCATAGAGCAAACCGACGGCAAAAGCTTAGTCTCAACAAAAGCACGAGCCTTATTCTGTCCATACCACACCAATAAACAAACACCAGAGATAACAGCAAAGAAAACAGAACACCTGAGAAAAAACAAACCTTCTTCCCAAACAGGAGCCAAAGACCTAACCAAATCCCTACTTCGTACCAAAGGCTCTTTAAGACATTTCACCTCTATCATCCTACTTCTAGAATCAAGAGACTTCCTCAAAAGCTCTACATTTTCCCCACAAAACCTAGAAAATTTCGCTACTTGTGCTAACCAATCATTCTTCTTCTCTGAGCAAATACGCTTACTACGGAATGCTCTTCTACCACGACTCCTTCTATCATCAAAAGCATTACTTTTGGTGTTTCTTAAAGAACCGTGAAGAAGAGGAGTACCACCAAGAAAAGGGCTTTGCAATCTCAAGCTCATTATTTACCACTCATCTGCTGGGGACCAAGAAGTACGAGCTCTTAGTCCCCTAAAGCTTCAGACTTTAAGACAACCCACTTTCAAGAAACCTGACATGAATTGAATGGTGAGCAAGACAGGTTCTTTGCGTGTGGAAACTATGGAAATTAGGGTTTTCTCTGTTACAGCGACCAACTCAACTCAATCGGAAGGGTAAGATACAAATAGGATTATCAATGGGTCTAAGACGGAAATCGAAGAAGCTTTACGAGTTTTGAGAGAGAGAAAGATGCGTAGAGATAGGAAGGAAGCAAACGGCGTTTTGGAACCTTGTAAAAAAACTCAAAAACCAAGCTTCGTATCAAAGTTGTAAATGGTTTTAAAAAAAAAAACTTAATGCGGTGCGTTTTAAACGTACTAGTTGGGTTTTGTTACTGAAGAAGAAAACGCGACTAGTGCGGTGGCAAAGGCAGAGAATCATTTTTAAAAAACTGTTTATACGGTCTTAAATTCTGTAGCAGCTTCTATGGCAAAATTTGTTATGCACACATATGTAGTTGTTATTACAATATTAGACTATGTACAGTTGTTCTTAAGACACTTTTTAACAGTTTACATCATTTTCTTTTTGGAGCCATCAATCTGATATTCATTTTGGATTTTAAGTTTAAGACATTCTAATTTTGAAAATACATAGACTAATCATATTGAATCTGGGGCCCGTGGATTGAGAGACAAGTGATCATAAGTGATAACATTACCATTGTCAAAATTGTATGTATAGATATACTATATAAATTTAGATTATTTTTTAACACAGACAAAGTTAATAAATATACAAAAAATATAGAATATTATAAGGTATAATATATCTTTTTTAAAACTAAAATTCAAATAAATGTAAATGAATACTACTGGAAAAATGTTCAACGGCCAGACGATTAAAAAAGAGTAATACAATAAAACAAATGATAGAATCATTAAAGAACGAAATTTATTCTATAACGTGAATAAACTTATGGAAAAAAAAAATTGTGATAAAATCTTATGGAAAAGTTTTCACCCATAACTTGAAAGCAATTGTTCAAAAGATCATCAAATAGTCAAGGACGTGAACCAGCAGTAATATGCCCAAACATTTGGATTTGAGAATATGTTTGAAATACTGTTATTGATGGTCGAAACTTAATGACAGAGGATTATCACCGGAGAATTTGAAAAAAAAAAAAAAAAAATTGGTCATCGGCTACTTTAACTCTTGGACATTGATTAACTAAAGTTTTTAGGTGAGATATCGTAACGAAGACCCAAAGATAAAATGATATGGTAATCGAAATTGAATGGAGGAGGATTATCACCGTGGAGGATTATAAAAGAGATAAAAAGTAGTTGTTGGCTATTTCTAATTTCGAGATAAAAAATTGAAAAGAGATTTTGTGAGTAGGTTTTGCAGAGCTGTGAATAGTTTAAATTGGTATGATTTTGGATTGTGGAAAATAGGTTTGTTTCTTGTTGAACTTAGATATGGGTTAAGGTTAAAAAATATCAAAGCCCAACCCAAACAAAAATTGAGCAGTCTTTGTAGGGAATAATACTTACGGTCTAATTGGACATCAAACTTTTAAGACTTTAAAAGCTCTATCATAAATAACAGTCTTTGAAGTTAATAATTTTACCATCACACTTTTGTTTTCTTAAAAATACTTAAAGTCTCTATAAATACTCAAAGTCTAAATATTTTTTTTTATTCATGGTTATGACAATTAGCTTTTTCAAAAAATTAGAATTTGTGGCTTTTTTAAAAAATGACAACTATAAAAATCACAACCAAATTTTTTCTAAAATCATTATTTTAAAAACTTTTAAAGTCAAAGTCTCAAATAAACACAGTTTTAGCCATCTAAAACACCTGAACAGTCCATAAATTGTAAATTTTGAATTTTTTGCATTAAATATCTACGATTATAGTCTTCTAAATGACTTAAAATTATATTTGCCTAATTTTTCTATATGCTTTTTTTATAATCTAGGTATCCAAAATCCAGTAGGCCCTAATTATTCTATTAGTCCGAAAGCTTGGTGTGCGTCTTGAAAGCAGTAAGAGTGGTTCCTGGAAGACGCATAACCTAATGTTAAAAAAATTTCTGCGGTGACTACTTAAGATGTTTGAAACCGCGGGGAATCGAACCCAGAAGTATTGGAAATCTCACCCTCAACCGGAAACATGTCATACATATGCTTATATATAGGTCCATTCGTATTTTCGTTCTAGAGAGTTGACATTTTGAGATTTACGTCGTTTTGAATCAACATTTTTGTAGCTTTTCTATTAGGCTATAATACAATGGTATTTTTCTTCATGTTTAGTTGAAAGTATACAAATGTAACTTGACATATAGAGCAACTTCTGCAAAGGAATAATTTTATTATAATTCCGAAGCCTTTTCGATCTTGTCAAGTCAGGTGTAGACAACTAGACATAGAAAAATGACAAAGAGAAAATCTTTTATTCTAACCAAGACCCCATCATGAATCTTGGTCAATCACAAACTAAAAACAGAACTAAAACGGAAGAGAACCAAATCCTCAAGATATAGATCAAAGCTCATCCCTCCTGATCGCAGATGGACGAACACCTTGACTTAGGAAGTCTTTGTAAAACCTGCCCGATTCTTTCTCATGACGTGTGAGGTTATTTTGAAAGTCAATGTAGTAGAGTCCGAATCTGTTCTTGTAACCATCTTGCCACTCAAAGTTATCCAACAATGACCATACAAAGTATCCTGTAACATTCACCTTGTCGATGCTGCATAGATTACACAAATGTTTTCATTAGATTCTTCGATATAATTGTTACTCTATCATTTAAAAAAGCATTAGGACTTACCAAATAGCTTCTTGCATACTCAAAAGATGCCTCTGAAGATAATATTTCCTGTTATGATCAGCAGTCCCAACTTCAACTGAATCTGTGGCCCCAAGTTCTTCTCCATATCCTAAATATAAACCGAACATCACGAATCAGGATCAATATTACTTATTATTTTTTAAAACACAATGACCAAAAGAGGAATTAACTTTGAGGATAGAATCTGTATAGTTACCATTTTCCATGATCATGATTTCCGGGTTTGCATATTTATCCTTGATGTACTTCAAAAGACTTCTAAAGCCTCTCGAGTAAACGGGCAGTGCAGCGGTGAAAGGCTAAAATACAACAAAGGTATAATGAGTTATAAGTCATAGAGAAAAATAGAAATATTCATTTACTTTTTGTTTTTTTGGTGTTGATTCGACATGTAATAAGCCATAAGCGGGTAATTAAAATCCAGATGGTGACACAATGGTGGTACTAACACAAATCACTAAGCATGTTATATATTCTCAAATTGCTATAGCATACCTTGCTACCAATACTGAAATTTTGCGCATTCTTATCTGAAAAGAAGATAGATTTTGATCAGTACCAAATACAAACCTTTGCCATTGATATATATATCTCATCAGTTTTCTTGGTTCGGTTTAAAGTAAGGAGTAAAAAATCTTACTATCCCAGTCAATAAGAGAATCTTGCATCCATCTAGGTTGAGAATGATCTGGCTTCTCAATATAGTTTGCAAACGTCGACGTGTAGTAGTTCATTCCTACGAAATCGGCCGAGTTTTTCAGTTTTGCTTTCTGCTCAGTAGTAAACTTAGGCAATCTATGTCCAACAATGTCTTTCATGACCTGCGGATAATCTCCATACATAGTCGTGTCTAAATGCCTATAATAATTATAAAAAATCGAATATCAAATATATGATATAAAATTACAAGATATTAAAAGTACTTAATATAATACTAGGGATAATAAATACTTACCATCCCAAAATAAAGTCAAGTGCGCGGCCAATGGACGCACCGTCTTGTGAATCAGCAAGGTCATGTGGTTCAAACCAAGCCGGACTATGTGCGATTCCGATCTTTCCACCTTTACACTGTGACCATAATAAAATAAGACAAAGCAAACTATTTTTCAGGCCATATAATTATTTTTTGTTTTTCTAAATTATACATGATTTATATATGATGTACCTTTTCGCATTGTCGGAAAGCTTCAACGGCTTCAGCGTGAGAGTTAAGGAGGTTATGACTGACGAGGTAAGCCTCGTATCCTGATCGTCCGTCTTGGCACTTAGGATTGACGTAAGAAGAGCAACGTCCTGGTGCCTTCTTGCCTACGTCATAACCGGCGTGAGCGAAAACCCATGGTTCGTTGAAAGTGATCCAATGTTTCACTTTTCCACCATATTCTTGGAAAACGAAATCCGCATATTCCCGGAAGTCTTTCCTGTATTTAGCAAAAGTAACAGTATTGAATTCACCATCTGTTTTTATTAGTGGTTGCTACTTAGTTTGTATATCTAAAAATCAATTTTGTTTTACAAGAAACTTACACGATGTTTTCGCTTAAAAAGCCACCATATTCGTCTTCTAAATCTTGTGGAGTGTCCCAGTGGAATACAGTCACGAACGGAATTATACCTATTTACAATATTAACATCAAAAATAATTTTCTTTAGAGAACATTAGGGTAATTAAATATTTTTTTGTTTTGTTAATTAATTTCTTTGTGTATATGCTTTGTAACCATTTCTTAGGAGCTCATCGATGAGGTCGTGGTAGAATTGCACACCAGCTTGACTCACTCCTTTCTCCTTTCTGCCATCTGATAAAACATTTGTTTTGTTTCATTAATATTTTTCTAACAATCACATTAATCTATATGCACACCAAATTAAAGACTCCATTGAATTAGGGTCGGAAGCACATATACTCACGAGGAAATATTCTTGTCCACGCGATAGACATTCTAAACGCGTCTGTGTTTAGGCTCTTCATGAGCTGAATATCTTCCTACGTACAAACATTCAAAAGAAGAGACAAATTTTCAACATCTCTAGTGTTATACATTTATAATGATGTAACTAGCCAAAATAAAAATATTACGAAAACCTTTTTTAAAAAAAAAACAATACATATATATCTGTATACCTTATAACGATGAAAGAAGTCAACGGCCACATCCCCATTATCGTTATTGCATCTCTCTGTAATTTAAAATTGAAGATATGCATGCTGATCAATTAATTAATTAAATCAAAATTTAACTATATAAAGAAGAAATAAGAAAAGTAAATGTAAAGGCTCTAACCTGGATATCTCTTACAGTAGATATCCCACAAGGCCGGTCCACGGCAAGTTTCATTCACTGCACCTTCAACCTTATCAATTGCATAACGAAATGAGTTGATGGGTTTAAGTAATGATATAGACAAGTATGGGTTAGTTTTCTGTTCAATGTTTTTTCCAAGTAATATCATGTAAACAGTAAGATAACAATTTTTTTCGGTAACTAGTAAAGAATAGAAACAAATGGACTATAGTTTTCGAATATAAATTTTAAAAGAATGCTGTTTTAAGAAGTATGATATATGAAACACCCTTATTTACATATAGTACAGTATTATGTTTTTATATAATATAGTTTTCTATTTTTGAAAATGATAAACATGGATTCAATCGTGACCTACATTTACTATATAGATGATAACATATCATTTAGGTGTAAAATACCGAAAGTAAAAAAGAAAATTATGTCAAGAAATCTGCATGGAAACTTATATTGTACCTGATATGCCGCAGTAGCCGTGCCAAATAAGAAACCCTCAGGGAAACTTGCCCGGCTAAGTTTGGTGGATGGCGGGCAGATAGGCCCATCAGCTGTTGCCGGAGAGACGACAATTGTTAGGAGCAAAAGCATCCCCACGAGAGGAATTTTGTGCAAAGCCATTTTTGCTTTTAGATGTTGTTTTCTTCAAGAAAGAAGTTTAGGATGGTTATTTTGCATCTAAGTGGGGTTCTTTATATAGCGGTTTTCGTTCATTTATTGATCTCGAAATTTATCATTTTATAATATGAATGTAAACCAGGCCTCGTTTAAGTATCTTTTAATTTTGTACTATATAGATCCGGATCGAGTTTTCGATTAAATGCTTAATTGTAAGTGGAACGTATCGTGTATTTTTTATTTATAGGTTTGTAAAACGAGTTATAAAAATTACTATTCTTTAGTAAAGATTAATTATATACTAACACTAATCAACTTGTACTCAAGCGCATCATCAAACTGATAAGACTGAACCAGTCACAAATGACAATCATCGACACATTAACTATCCAGTTCCTCCAATGCCGTCTATTGAACATTTCTACTAGAGGTATCTCACATGAGTATCTGATAATTAAAGAAAATGAAAACTAAAAGAAATTAGGAGAGAGAATACTAAAAATATCTCAAAAGTTTTCATTTGAGATATTCTCAGAACTCATGGTGGACAGTTGTCTTTATATAAGTGAAGTAATTTTCATTTTTAATTAAAATTAAATTATACAAACAACTGATAAAAAAATATTAACTTTGTTTATTTTAGAACTTTTTGACAATATTTAGCAATGGAGGTGCTCTATCAATTCTGATATTGATGGTTCAATCTCGACTATCGAGACCTTACTCTTTTTTTTTTTTAGAGAACTTCAATACCTTACTTATTTACTCCTACTAGCTATTATCCATTTTTGTAAGTTGACCAAATGACCAAAAATAATATACATAGGATGATTCATCGCACGATCCCTCGCTAGGTTATTATTTTTATATATACGATGATTCACCGAATGATCTGTTTCATTAGTTTAACTTCTCGGAACTTGGAACATATATCCCGCGTGTCTAACGTGGAACATCTAGATTAACATGTGATTTTGAATAAAGTTTTCAACATGTGATTTTGAATAAAGTTTTCAACATGTGATTTGGAACATCTAGATTAATCGTTGAGCAACTCCGAGAAAAATAAAGTTTTCATATAATATCGTAAATACATTTCTAATAGTAATCTATTTTTAGAGTAAAATTATTTTCAATAACACTTTATATTTCACGGTAACAAATTCTAAATTTATAGTAATTTTTAGAATTTTCTATTTTTAAAATTACACTTTTTATTCATAAAAGAATTTTTTAATTTTAATATATTTTTATTTTATACTCAAACAAAACTATACATTTTAATTTATATTTAAAAATTATAATAAAATAATAATTAGTTTTATATTTTTAAAAATATACTCTCTCTGTTTTCATATAAATGACATTTTAGTTTTTTCTTTAGTATTTAAATAACTGACGTTCTCATCAATCTAGATAGTTGTTAGTAAAAAATGATTTTTTATACCATTTCTCTTAAATAATAATCAGTAATAATTGTTTATTTGCGTAATTTTTTATATAGAGTTCAATATTAATAAATAAGGTTATATGAGGTATTTCAAAAACTTTCTTAATATGTGTGAATTTTCTTAAACGTCATATATAAAAAACGGAGGGAGGATTAATTTTAATAGACATAATGACAATATATAAATTTAAAGATAAAATATTTTATATTTCTAATTTCAAAATATTTTAATTACTTATTTAATGGGAAAATACATTAATGTGTATTTTTAAAAAATATATTTGATATTCGATTTATTTGATGTAAATAAATTTCTTTCAATTTAATATATTTAGTTTCAATAAAATTAAAAAATTATCTAGTTTTTTCCCTAAAAATAAAATGAATGTAGAAAATTAATATATTTTTAAAATATAAGGTCTTATCAAAAATAATATTTATTTAAAATAGAGTTGACCATTGAAATAAAGTTTTTTTCTATTTTTAAAGAATTCTATTTTGAAGTAAAAATAAAGTAAACTATTGAAGATGATTTAACATAATTAATAATTAATAACGGTATTCAATACAACTTAATATTTAATATGAATGGATATATATATATATATATATATATATATATATATATATAATGATTCATTGCACCCTCGTTACGTTTTTTTTATTTAATTTTTTTGACGTTGTTACATTGTTATTTACTTGGTTATTATTTTTCTATATAAGATGATTCATCGCATGATTTTTATCGCTGTTTCATTAATTTAATTTCATAGAATTTGGAACATATAATAATCCGCGTGTCTAACGTGTAAACACCTATTAACATGTGGTTTTGAATAAGTCGTTGTGCAGGAAAACATCATATTACCTGCACTATCATTAAATTAAATGTGTGAATTAATATCCCAATTTTATAATTAAATAGTTAAAGATTTGTATATAAGAAAAACGGCATATTAACACTTGTGCAGATTGATATCCGAACATTGGAACCGTGCATTTAACTACTTGTGTATTTAGAGAAAACATCATATTTATATTTGAATTATCATTAAGTGTGCAGATTGATATTTAATTAATCTTTTGATTAATACACCGTTTATTAATTTGATAAAGGTGATGTATCAGTGACAAGGATAAATTCTTTGTCGTCGAGGAATAAGAAGCTTTGATGAGAAGCTTGAACTTTGATACTCTCTCCATATTGAATTAGTTATCGTTTCAGAAAAAAATTTCGTTTCAAATTAGTTGTCGTTTTAGGTTTTCAATGAAAATTTATTACTTTTTATTTTTTAGAATTATTTTTATTCTATAATTTTATTATTGGTTGAATTGTTGTTAGGTAAATAATAAATAATGTTTTTGTATTGAAAAAGTAACATAATTAATATTTTCTTAATTTCTTTGCATATGATTAAAATGACAAGTAAATAAAAATAGATGGAATATTTTTCTTAAAACGACCAAATAACCACATTTTATTTTATATCAATGCAAGTCAATTTCAATTCGCATAATTAATGATGATTTAACTATATATTAATATGCAAAATTAATATCAATAACAATGAAAATTGAAACAAACAAAACAATTATATTCACATAACTGAAATTGCAGAGGATTTTGAATTTAGTGTAGAAGAAATTTGAGTAGTTATTGCCAAAACCCTAAGAAGAATTTATCAAAACTCTATAAAGTATGTCGTTGATAAAGAAAAAACTTTCACGGAAAATTTTAACTTTTATGTATTTCTTAAAATGATTATGTTTTAATTTAAATCAATGATTCAACATATGACAAGTCACAATTAACAGACTAATATACGGTATATTAATCAAATAATTAATTAGATATTAATCTGCATACTTGATGATAGTTTATGTACTAATATACTGTTTTCTATAAGTGCAAGTTTTAAAATCCATGGTTACAAAATATTTGTATCAATTCATACATTTGATGATAGCATAGGTATTAATATACTGTGCAGATCTTTAAATGTACATTTACAAAGTTTGGATATCAATAAGCACATTTGAAGATATTGTAGGTTAGTAATACACCGATTTCTGGTCGTTGTGCAATTCTAAATAAAAATTTCAATTTTTTATTAATTCTAATAAAATTCCCAACAAAAAAATATTTTAAAAAAACTTCAAAACAAGTGAAGCTTTCATATTAAATATTTTTAGTTCTTGATTAGTCAATAATTTAGTATTGTATACTTGTGTGTTTTAAAAATATCTTGTCAACTTTTGCCTATGTTTAGTATGTAAAATTTAAAATATATTTTATTAATAGTTTTTTTACTATACATCATAAAATCCTTAGATATAAATATTTTTATTTGAAATATTTTCACTTAAAATTATTATTATTTTTTAATAAACAGCTTATAATTTGCTTTTTAGTATATTTAACAATATTATATTCTAAATTTATATTTTATTAATTATATATATATACATAGTTTACATCATATACATATTTTTTGTTCTTTTTAATCTAAAGAAAAATAGAATTTAAACAGTTTTTTTTACGTCAATACTTTTTTTTTTATGAATGAACTCGAATGGACATACATCTTATAGGCACTCGTAGAATACCACGATTGACTTGGTCTCATGATTAAGCTTGCATAGGTTACCAGAAACATTGAGACTTAGGATGTCACAGGTTGAATTCATGTTGGTAGGAGTTTATTCTCCAAATGAGGGTTACATTATGTGTTTGGGCCTCGCTTTAGCAGGATGTATGGGTTTATAACCTCCTAATCATAAAAAAAAACTTATAAATTAGACTCATGAATGTAAACATTTTAACCTCTGAAATTTACCTACAAATACACAATTATCATTTGAACAGAAATATTTTATTGTTCTTATTCAATTTTTTTTATAAAAATTAGAGAAAATAGTTAGAATACCATCAAACTTTACATAAATAACTAGATTACAATGAAACTTTCAAAAATAACTAGAATCTTTGTACATCTTAGGAAATGACTATAAACACCCTTGATTAGTTTTTTTTTATTTGAGATTATTTTTAATAAAAAAAAAAATTAATAAATCCATGTCACTAATAACTATAATCCATGTCACTAATAACCTATAATCCACGTTTGTAGTTAACAAACCACAATTTTTTTCGTCGACTAAACCCTAATCGTTTGATATTTTTGCTTTTGAAATCATTTTATCTAAAAACAGAGACATTTANGATCTAAAACTGTTCGCCGATATCGTCTTTGTCGAAATCATCTTCTCCGAAAACGTCTTTTCCAATTGATATTTTTATTTTCGAAAATGTATTTTCTAAAAGTGTCTTCTC
>OVBI01001561.1:221-32148 GCA_900406495.1 Sisymbrium altissimum
TGCGATAAAAAATTTTATTTTGATTACTTAAAGTTTGTATATGTCATTTTTATTAGTAGATTCATTTAAATTCTTTAAGTTTCTAAGAAAAATCATTATTTTTCAAAGAAAAACTTAAAAATATTATGGACTAAACACATTTTTCTATAAATTAATAAATATTAATTTATCGATTATTTAATAACTCTATAAATTAATAAATTTTCATGGTCCCAACATTATTAATTTATAGAGGTTTTACTGTATTTCTTTTTCTCTTGGGACTGTGATAGTGTGAGTTGCCAGCCGTGTGGGACACGTAATATACGACACGCGTACTTGTAGATATCATATCTTTTTCCTCCTTTTTCTTTAACATCAGATAATTATATATTTTTCAATCCTTTTTTTTGAAAATATTAAATTTATATAATTTTGATTTTTGATAGAGATACAACATATGAAAACAAAATAATCAAACTGCAAATAACAATACAAAACCAAACTAGAAAAAAATAAAAAAAACATAATAAAACAATGAAAGATATATAAATTAAATAAGATTAAGAACTAAACAAAGTCTAATAAAAAAAATAGTAATCACACGTCAAAATACAAACCATCCCATATATATCAATACCACAATTCTAAAAAATTGGAGTCCTCATCGTAATTACCACTGAGTATCTATACAAAAAATTGTGGTATTTATATTTATATATTTATATATATATAATTCAACTTTTGTTTTAATAAGAGTACTTTTGTTATCATTAACTCACATATATTAATTTTGTTGGAAAGAAAAGAGAGATTACATCATGGATAAAAGTGTAAGGAAATAAATCCTCACAAAATATTATATCCGTTTTCTCTAAGATATTTTAGAAGTGTATTCTTCCTTCATAATTTCTCTCAGCAGATATGTTATACATATGAGTATATAACTCGCGTTTGCGCAGAATAAAATTTATTAATCAATATTTTTTTTTTTTTATAATTTGATTTAAAAATAGTTATTTGTTTTCTATAGACGAAAAACATTTTTCGTGCAAAATTATTTTATAATAGTTAAAAATCGCGATAAATAAGATTGATTTATTTTATTTTGATGATTAATATATTAACTGAACTGATTTGTTATATGATGATATTTATTTTTCGTAATATGATTTAACCCGCTTTATGCATAACGATGTATTTTTTTATATTAAAAAAATATATATGTATATATATTAAAAATGTTAATTTGAAAACGTTAGTATGTTGTTGGCACGATTAAATTTTCTTATATTTAAAAAATGAATATATGTTTTAGTTATTATTTTCTGATTTATGAATTTTTGTTTTTAGTTTAAAGAAGAGATATTGTAATTAAAAAATCTATATTCATATTAAGAATTTTTTTATTTATTTATGAATATATTTGAGATTGTAAAGATTCATTTTTTTCAGATTTTTAAAAATCTAATAGATCTATGAGAATATCATTTGATAGGATCTATTTAAAAATAAAGAGATCTGTGAGGTAGATTTTTTTTAGTTTTTATTTGATTTTATATCTATATTTTATTCAAAACTGGCGTATGTTGTTAATACAAACTTTTTTAGAGTATTTTTTTATATAAATTTATATGTAATAGATTAGGAGTGAAAAATAATATTTTTAATTTAAAATTCATAATTTATAGGCCTTGTTCGTTTTACGAACGCCAGGAACTAGCGATGCGATTGAAAAAAGGACGACAACGGAAATGAATTTACAGGTGCGACAATAAAAGGAGTCGCAAGTCGATCATCTGAAAAAAAAAAAAAAGAGATGCTACTGCTGCTGATATTTTCAGCGTTGGATTTTCTGAAATTTCTTTGATGCAGCTATCGATTAACAATTTGGATATTGTCCGTATTTTTTATATTCACCTTGTTTTCAGATCTAAATTCTGGTCGCACCGTTAATCGCTCACGTTCTTAAAACGAACAGGCCATAGTTAAAATTTATGTATTTAGATTTTAGATTACCATTCAGTTAACTTATCCAAATTTATGTTTTATCTTTTGTAATTAAAAAATCCAATAAATTTATGAAATAACTAAAACTTGTTGAGTAAGAGCTAATTTATCATTTTCCGCTACCCACACGTGAAAAACCTAATCGCGATTTTTGAATGAATGGGCCTCCTTTTATCCCATCTAAGGCCCAGCAATACTTGGAGACGGTATCTGATTCTTTTCTGACGTCTTCTATTTCTTATTCGCTGCGGCTGGATAACGCATTTGTGGCCCATTAACAGACGGTTAACGGCCCAAGTTAGCGTTTAACAAGAAAACTGCACTTTATCGACGACATTAGAGAGATCCGATCCTCTTGTTACGGTGAAAATTTGAAATTCAAACGCTCAAATCTGATTCCCCCTCACTCTCTCTCTCTCCAACATAAACCCTAAAATTCGATTAGCGTTCTTGAGGATGAGTTTGGTACCGGCCGTTGGTCGCGAGCTTTCGAATCCGCCGTCAGATGGGATTTCTAATCTCCGGTTTTCCAATAGCAGCGATCATCTACTTGTATCCTCATGGGATAAGGTTAGAGAACCCACACCTTTCTTCTCTCACTTCTCGTTCCGATCTTTCTTGATCTGATTGATTTGATCTGTGCTTTGGGGGTTCGAAGAGTGTGAGATTGTACGATGCGAACGCCGATTCGATGAGAGGGGAGTTCAAGCATGGAGGAGCTGTACTCGATTGCTGCTTCCATGACGAGTCTTCTGGATTTAGTGTCTGTGCCGATAAGAAAGTTCGACGGTCTGTTCTTTTCTTCTCTCCTTGATCTTCTTTTTTAGGGTTACTGGTGATGTGTGGAGAGTACAGTCAATCGATTCTCTTGAGTACTTAGCTAGTCGCTGTTATAGTTAACTTGGAAGTAACTTAAATTTGTATGTATTCATGGGTTTTTCCGGACAGAGTGAACTAGATTCGTATAAAGTTTCAATCTTGAATCTTGAATTTGGGTTTTTTTTTGGTTTCCCTTGGTATGCATCAGAATTGACTTCAATGCTGGCAAAGAGGACATTCTTGGAACGCATGATGAACCAGTGCGATGTGTCGAGTATTCTTATGCTGCAGGTTGGTGAATTAGTCATGTTTTTTCCAAGATGCTTTCTTTAACTCTTACCTTGTTAATACTTGATTGATTCTTTAGTTACCCTGTTAATTTAACGTTGACGAAATATGTTACTATTGGCTTAGTTATTTCCTTTGTGTTGACTGCTTAGAGTTTCTTTCACTTTGCAACTTTACTTGGAATTAGAGAGTCAGCTTTCAGCATTTTTTGGTGCTTCTCCTTGTCCTTCAGGATTTAGTTTGAACACTATGTTTATGTTGATGTTTATAGGGCAAGTGATTACTGGAAGTTGGGATAAAACCATTAAATGTTGGGACCCAAGAGCTGCAAGTGGGCCGGAGCGCACACAGATTGGTAAATATTTGCAACCTGAGCGTGTTAACTCCATTTCTCTCGTTGGGAATCGTTTGGTAGTGGCAACAGCAGGAAGGCACGTCAACATCTATGATCTCAGAAATATGTCCCAGCCTGAGCAAAGAAGGGAGTCTTCACTTAAGTACCAGACCAGATGTGTGCGTTGTTATCCCAATGGAACAGGTTAAATTGCTTTACGTGGTTTTTTTCAACAGTTAAAGTCGCTATCTTCTTGTTTCATGTATACTCATTAGTTTCAGTGTCCTCTTTCACGCTAATGATTTTATTACTACTCTCCAGGGTATGCACTTAGCTCTGTTGAAGGAAGGGTGTCAATGGAGTTTTTTGATCTATCCGAGGCTGCTCAAGCTAAAAAGTATGTTCCTAATTGTTTTCCTGTCTACTCTTTATGACGAATTAAATTTTATGTTCCTAATGTCTTTCCCGTTACCTCTTTATTCTTATTTATATTTCAACCTCGTTTCAGATATGCTTTCAAATGTCACCGGAAATCAGAGGATGGAAGGGACATTGTCTACCCTGTAAATGCGATTGCCTTCCATCCGATGTAAGTCTTTATCTTAGAAGGAATCTAAGGATCTCCTTTTAGATAGACGATTGTGTCTAAACTTAACTAACTTTTCACAGAAATTGGCAGATGATTGCAGTTTATAAAATAAAGTAGGGTGCAGAACTTGTTAGTTTTAATCATTAAATGTCCAAATTGACAATCTAGTACTGAATAGAACACCTAACTGTGCACCTAACTGTGTGATTTCTGCTTTATGGTGTGAAACATAACCGTGGAGGGATAGTTTAGAGTATTGTGGATGCCATATTTTCCTTTGCAAGCATATACTGTTGATGTTTGATTTTAGGTGCAGTATTTAACTATTTATATGGAGCCAAAGGGGAAAAAGTTTAAGTGGTCTGCTCCAGTAGAGCAACTTTGTCGCTTCTAACAACCTAATGGTTTTGAACTTGTAGTTATGGCACTTTTGCTACCGGAGGTTGTGATGGTTTCGTCAACATATGGGATGGTAACAACAAGAAGAGGCTATATCAGGTTTAGCAATGACAAGAACTTTTGGTATAGATTTTCTTTCAGTGTTGAGAAACATCACTAATTTCTCCTTTGTTTTGTCTTTTGGTAGTACTCAAAGTATCCAACGAGTATTGCGGCGCTATCATTCAGCCGAGATGGTGGACTGCTGGCTGTTGCTTCTAGTTACACGTTTGAAGAGGGAGACAAACCGTAAGAATCTCACTCTCTATAATGCCATTAGATCTCATCTAGCATATAATAAACATCCATACCGTAGCATTCTAGTGATATTAGTGTGTTTGCTTTTGGGTTGAACTCTCTTTTAACCGGTTGTTGAGTGTTGGGGGGTTTTTGCAGGCATGAACCGGACGCAATCTTTGTTCGAAGTGTTAATGAAATCGAAGTGAAGCCAAAACCTAAAGTATACCCAAATCCTCCGGTATAGTTATTTTCGACTTGGTGTCGTATCGGTTGCTACGTTGGTTACTCAAGGTAGATTGTAGCGTTTGATGTTTTGAGTTTTAAAAACTGAATTGTGGCTGTAAAGTAAGTGGGAACAATAGAATCTGAGATTGTGTTCCTTAGTTTCTGAGTAAAGTCCATTTACTCACTGGTGGTGGAAAAGCTCTTCTCTGCATTCGTTTTTTTTTTTTTTGTTGGTTTGCTTAGAACCAAGTTATAATTCGGTGACCTGAATCTCAGTGTATTATAAAATGCTGTGGAGTTGTCTATTTAGATGAATTTGAGTTTGCTGCGTTATTCAAAAAGTTGAGGTTGAGCAACGACTTTTTTTTTTTTTTTTTTTTTTAATTTGGAAACGAACTTCAGCTTACGTGCCACGTTATTAAAAGCCCACTAGTTGGCCCAAAGGCGATCCTAAAAAAACTTTCTCGACCTAACCCTTATCATTCGACAAGGATAATAACAAACCCAAATTCGCCACAAGCCCAAATCTTTCTCTCTCTCTCTCCTCGCCGCTCGATTCCTCCATCTCCACCGTGCCAGAGAGTTCCCTTCCGCCTTGTCTAATTCGCGACGGTAGCGCTTTCCTCCTCTCGCAGGTGAAAACCCTAACTCTTGCTTTTAATTTCGACTTTCTTTTTTTCTCGTGGATCTATTGTTTCGAAATTCCCAAGCTCGATCTGCTGATTCCGAGTTAATTAGAATCCCGTCAACAAAGTTCTTAAAGTTTTGGAGTTTTGGAGGCAAATCAGTTTTGAAATTGATGAGTTTAGTTATAAATTGGTTCGATAATTCTATTTTATATGTGTTGAGAAAAAGGCCGCTCGAATTTGGAGTGTGTGTCTCTCTCTCAGACCTTTGAATTTTTACGTTCGTGTTGAACCTTCTAATCTGGGCTCTAGTCTACCTTTTGTTTTGCTGCAGCCCATGTTTGATCCTTTCTCCTCGGACTTTTTCAAAATCGTTATTTATTTATTTATTTTATCAACAAACAATTCTCTTTTTTGGGCTTAAACGTTATTTCTTCTTATTCTTACGCTTGGTTTTATAATAACTTCATTTTTGCCCCATCAATCTTTATGATATCTTAAACGCACAACAATAAGCAAACACAGTCTCTGAATTATTAGGGTTTTGGGCTTGTTGGGTAATAGTATATCGTGTTTTTTTTTTGTTTAACCATTTGTTTTTCTTTCTCTGTAGAGAACAACAAAATCGAAAATGGAAACATCATTGGAGGTATACAATGACGTTGACATGAGATCACCAGACACACAGCCACCGATCAAGCGACGCAAGAAGAAGTCCAAAGTGTGGGAACACTTCACCATCGGGGTTACAGAACCTGGTTGCAGAAGGGCTTTCTGCAAAGGCTGTAATCAGAGCTTTGCTTACAGCAGTGGCACCAAAGTCGCAGGCACTAGCCATCTTAAGCGTCACATTGATAAAGGCACTTGTCCTGCACTTGTTCATCATACCCACGACAATAACAACAACAATGACAACAGCACTCCCTACACTCCCAAGAGTGACACACCGACACCCAGGAGGCGTTACCGAACCCCGAGCACTAGTCCTTACGTTGCGTTTGATCAGGACAAGTGTCGCCAAGAGATTGCTAAGATGATCATTATGCATGACTACCCTCTTCACATGGTTGAGCATCCAGGGTTCATCTCCTTCGTGCAGAGTCTCCAGCCTCGCTTTGACACTGTCAGCTTCAACACTGTTCAAGGAGACTGTGTGGCCACTTACCTTGCAGAAAAGCACAATGTCATCAACTCGTTAGAAGGGATTCCTGGACGCCTCTGTCTCACGCTCGACTTCTGGACGTCCAAGCTGACTCTTGGCTATGTGTTTATAACTGCTCACTTCATTGACAGTGAGTGGAAGATACAGAAGAAGCTTCTCAATGTTTTGATGGAACCCTATCCAGAATCTGAAGAAGCTCTGAGTCTTGCTGTTGCTAATTGTGTTGCTGAATGGGGTCTGGAGGGAAAGTTGTTCTCCGTTACCTTCAACCATCCGGCGAGTAAAGCTGCAGTTGAAAACATCAGACCTCTACTCTGCATCAAGAACCCTGGAATTCTGGATGGTCAGTTGGTAATAGGGAATTGCGTTGCCCGAACATTCAGTGGCCTTGCTAAAGATGTGCTGGATACAGGAAATGACGTGATCAAGAAGATCCGTGACTGTGTGAAGCACGTGAAAACCTCCGAGTCCCATGAGGAGAGGTTTGTTGAGCTTAAGGAACAGCTTCAAGTTCCGAGCGACAAGGTACTTTGTCTTGATGATCAGACGCAATGGGACACAACATATAAGATGCTTGTGGCTGCTTCAGAATTAAAGGAAGTGTTCTCTTGCTTAGACACTGCTGATCCTGACTTTAAGCAACCTCCTTCAACAGAAGATTGGAGGCACGTGGATACACTTTGCACACTACTGAAGTCTCATTTCGAAGTTGCCTCCTCTCTTCAGTCTACTGGAGATCCGCATGCTGTTCACTTCTTCCATGAAGTGTGGAAGACACTGTCAGATCTTTCTCGTGCGATAGCCGGAGAGGATCCTTATGTTGCTGGTATTGCTAAAACCATGAAAGAAAAGGTTGACAAGTACTGGAGGGACTGTAGCTTGGTTTTGGCAATGGCGGTTGTGATGGATCCTCGGTTCAAGATGAAGCTCGTGGAATTCAGCTTCTCCAAGATATTCGGAGAAGACGCTGGGAAGAACATCAAGACGGTGGGTGATGGGATCCACGAGCTCTTCAGTGAATACATGGCACTCCCTGCGCCGCTAAATCCGTCATCCGAAGGCGGGAAAGCAGATGGACTGTCGGATTTCGACACCTACATAATGGAGACAACAGGGCAGAGTCTGAAGTCAGAGCTGGACCAGTACCTTGACGAAACGCTACATCCCCGGGTTAAGGAGTTTGATGTTCTCGACTGGTGGAAACAGAACAAGCTCAAGTACCCAACACTGTCGAAGATGGCTAGAGACATCCTTTCGATCCCGGTCTCGGCTGCAGCCTTGGATCATGTCTTTGACATGGAACCCAGGGAGATGGATGAGTACAAGACGTCACTGAGGCCTGAGACTGTGGAGGCTCTGATTTGCGCGAGGGAATGGCTTCTTGAGAGTGATGCATCTTCTGCAGCAGCTGGGCAAATGTCAAATGCTATTGTCAAAGCTGAAGAATAGGTGGGACTTTGCATCGTTTATCTCTAATCATTGTTGTTTTCTAGTAGTTAATATTGTCTTTCATGTGGTTAGTCGTTATCCCACCGTGTGATTTGCAATTAGAAATTTCCCTATATAAAGACATCTACTGCACATTTCTTTTGGATTGAACTCTCTTTTAACCGGTTCTTGAGTGTTTGTTGGGGGTTTTTGTAGGCATGAGCCTTTGTTCGAAGTGAAGCCAAAACCTAAAGTATACCCAAATCCTCCGGTATATTTATTTCGACTTGTGTTGTATCGGTTGCTACGTTGGTTACTCAAGGAAGATTGTAGCATTTTATGTTTTGAGTTTTTAAAACTTAATTGTGGCTGTAAAGTAAGTGGGAACTAGCCTAGTGGGAACAATAGAATCTGAGAGTGTATTCCTTTGTTTCTGAGTAAAGTCCATTTACTCACTGGTGGTGGAAAAGCTCTTTTTTTTTTTGGTTTGCTTAGAACAAGTTATAATTCGGTTACCTGAATAGTGTAATTAATAATTATGTAATGCTTTTGGACTTTTCTATTTAGATGAATTTGAATTTGCTGCGTTATTCAAATTTGCAGATCCTATAATCCATCATCATTAAGAGAAAAAAATAGATACAATAACACTTGCGTTTATAGATAGTTCAGTTAGGCATATGTGTACATGGAAAGTCCTAAAACTTGATTGAAAATTTTCAAAAGTTTACAAATCCATAGAGGAGGATATAAAACCGTAAGGAAACAAGTATAAAAATGTAATAGACACATACGTTACTGTTTACAACTAAAAAGAGTTCCCAAGTAGAGAATCATCAACACACAAAACACTATTCTACGCTTCTCTTTCTCTCTCTCTCCACCTGCAACACATTTAGCTTCTTCTTCTTCTTCTTCCTCTCTCTCCGCCACCTCAAGCGCGGATCATCTGTCGAATCAAATTTTCAATACAACCATTAAAAAGTATTTTATTTGTCATAGATTTCACGAGTTGTGTGATAAAGGAGTGTGTTTTTACCACTTTGCAGTTGTTTCTTCCTTTCAGTGTCTTTGAAGCTTCTTCGGCGAAAGCTTGAGCTGCTTCTGCTTCGGCTTCTGCTACCTCTGCATCCTTTGCAGCTTCTTCAGCCGCTGCCATGGCAGCTTCTGCCTCTGCAACTGCCTGTGCTGCAACCGCTGCCGCCTCATGTACGTTCATAATCTTCATCCTTGCTAACTCCGTATCAATCTGTGCCTTTGTCTGAATACTGAATTCATCTCTGTCCGTCTTAGGTGAAGGCAAAGAAAGAACACGCTGTTTTCCAGACGATGTTCCCATATGTTTTCTCCTGTGGGAAGACAAAGGAGTGGGGTGTGGAATTCTATACCTACGTTTAACCTGTAAAATAGAAAATTTAGATCAGTAAAATTCGCAAGTCGCCGTGAATGAAGCATGTCGCTGTTCTACTAACAAGTAACAACCATGAAGCAAGTTGATTGCACAAAGACTATATGCACATGATAGCTACGGTCAGAAACGTCAAATGACTGTATTAACTCTTACCTTGACAAGTTTACCACAAGCTGTCAGGTACTTTAGCTTTGTCGACAGCACCCGTTTGAAATCTGGCGGAGCGTGATATTGTTCCTATACAACCGAATAAGAGGGACACAGGTACAGTCAATCCAATGAATCAGTCTTTTAAGGAGAAGTTAAGCAAAGGATCTTAAAAACGGTCATCACGCATGTCGAACCCGATATTTCCCATGTAGAATCAAATAATTAGACTAGCAAAAAAAAGCAATGTCCTTGGCATGTTTCTGAAGTAAATACTCTACTAATATCAAGCCAATAAATATATCCACTTATGTAGAGTTACCACAAAAAAATCCAGTAACTACAGCAATATTTACTGTCCTTTAAGCTTAATTTGAGTCAGAATATTCAATGCACTATATCGTCTATCCAGGAGAGGAGAAGATAATGATGTCACCCATTGCCTTTCAGTAAAACTGACCCCTTTCCTTGTTTATATATCGCAATATACATTATACTAAAGTAGCCAAAAGGGTTACATTTAATTCTCATATGCAATAACGACTTCACAAATTCAAGTTGATAACATATCAACTCACTAAGAATCATCAGACTGAAATGTAGAACTATGGAACTTAGCTGCAGACAACAATTTGACAATTGATAAAGTCTTATGAAAAAAAAAGAGGAAGTAAGAACTAAAACTGAAATACCTCAATGTAGGCACCAATTGCTGTTTTGTTAGAGCCACCAGGCTCTTTCATGGTAGATATTGCTTCCATTACAAGGCTATCCAGTCTGCAACATTTTATAAAAGTTACAATCAATCTATAATAATAGATTCAAATGACATAAAACATGTACGTATAAGTGTGACATTGCTCACTTAAACCCTCATCGCATTAGATGATATTTCTGACCTTACATTAGGTCCCCTGGGAGTAGGAGTAGTAGGAAGTTGCAGTGCAGAAGTGCCGGTGGTGGAAAAATGCTTAGCATCTGCCATTTCTTCATCACTTTGCAATGAGCTGGTATTGGCAAGTGAGCTATCTTCTTGTTTAGGAAGAGAGTGGGACCTTTTAATAGCTAACCTAGACTTTTCACGCGATCCCCACCCATTCGCCATGACACTCATATTTCTCCATTTGTCCTGTCTCAATACAACAAAACCAAACCAAATCCAAATCAGATAAAGAAGAAAAATAGTTCATAATCACAAGCAAAATCATGAAAGTTGACAGAAAGGAGAAGAAGGAATCATGACCTTAAGATCTACATTGGAACGCAGGTACAAGACACCACTAAACTCAGGGTCTTTGAGAATCGTACGCCATTTACCAGGACCATGCTTGATAACGCCAGACTTTAGAGCTGATTCTTCTTCCTGAGTCCATTTCTGCTTAGGAGCACCCATCACGTATTTGAAACACAGCTACAGTCTGATGTGTCAATGTTAAGTCTGTTCTGCAACACAGAAAACAAATTACACGTCAAGAGACCAAGCATCCGGTAAGAAAAACGACACTATCGGATCCATTGATCTCAATTTGCTAGAAACATGCTTTCTCATTAAAAAGATAAAAATTGTTTCTTTCATTGTAACCCACAATTCTCTCTCTGTACGCAACGATAACGAATATTACAGAATCTCTAATTGCAGTAAAACCCTAATTCGCTGTTCCTGCGGAAACCCTAACATGTAGATACGAAGCTATATAATTAAGAAATTTCGTGTTTTTTCAATGGGAGATTCAACAGACGACCTCGAATTTCCCTTTCACGGTAGCAATTTTGGTTTTGGGAAAGAAGAAATCAAAACCCTAGAAATATAAGAAAACAAAAAATCCTTCTTTGTTTTGAAACCTAATCTCATGCTGAGAGAGAATTATAACAAATCTAGCAAAAGAGATGGCTGAAATTCACCGGAATGATGAGGTTTCTGAGGGGAATTTGATCTTCGCGAGACCAATTCCGATTTTCGTTGGAAGAAATTTTGGTCAGATTTCGAGAGGCTTTTCGTGGCAATAAAAATTAGGGTTAAGGGAACCACGGAGAGATTCAGACTAACGGACCTCCGTCCATTCTCTCACGTCATACCGGTTTGACCAATGTATGCTTCAAAACGTGTGTTTTTAGATCTCCGGTTTCGGTTTAATTAATTTGGTTTAGATTAAGTCGGGTCAGGGCGGGGTTTTAGTGACGGTTTATTATCATGGCTTATAAGTTATAACAGAAACTTTGTGTGGTCGGAGTTGGGACTTGGGAGACTAGGAGTAGAGCGCGTTATCCATCTGTTTTGTTTATCAGATGCATTTCTCTCTTTATTTTAGTTGCAAATTAAACGAATGGTAATTGGTAAGTTCCAATGAAGAGAGTAAATGGGTCTGGCTCATTGATTGTAGTTGAACTCTAAAACGGGCCGCAAGAGAACGTGCATACGAACCTAGTTGCTGTGTCCTTTCAAAAAAATAACATTTTTGTGTTGAAGAATAAGATTCTGGCATCACGTTGAACCTGTTACACTACAGCATAGGCCAACTATTCCGTGCCTTAATTAAAGAATCTAATGAAACCCAGCTTTGTAACAACACTTTCATTAATAGAGCTACCCCTAGATTGGTTGAACAATTAATTACTGTTATGCTTTGAATTTCTCGTAAGTTTGTTAGTATTAATAATCTAATCAGATTTTTGATTCTGCAAACAAATCCATGATGGGCCTTATGAATAATACTAATGGGCTTAATAAGAATAATAGAACGAAGCCTTTTAATATACGGGCCCATTTAAGATGTTAACGATGTCAGGAGTTCCATCCAACATCGCTCATCATTCTCATTCTCTCTGATTAAGGCATACATTTTTTGGTTACTTGTATGTTATTTGTTATGAACTTATGATAGCAGTCAAATTATGTTAAAGGAATTCATGTGTTATATCAATGGTGGTGAGTGGTTACTTTATATATCATTCACAAAAGAATGGTTACTTAAGAAAACAATTTTGTTTTATTAGCAGATTAAGTTAAAAATCATGGAGAAATCAAAGAAAAAATATGCATATACCACCAATATAAATACAGAGAGTGTCGGTTCATTTTGCAAACTAAACCCGTCTTGTGGTAACGGTGGGAAGCAACAATGTCATGATTGCAGAAAAGTCATCCACCAGATTTACTGGTGCTGGCTTCTGATATTAGCACATTCCATACATGATAGACATCAAAATCTCATAAACCAAAAATTAATAGACATTAAGTACATTCCATACAGTTCATAAAACAAAACATACACCTGCTAGTCGTGTGAGAACTTCCACTTCCACCAACTCATATCAATTCATCAAAACCATTCTTCCCAAAACTCTCAGAACCGTTCTTCTGGTTCCAGCTCTTGGATTTAAAATCAAATCCACCCATATCACCCAAGAAATCATCAACCAGAGCAAGACAGAAAAGCCATCATCGTTCCCTGCGATGCTAAACCAAAACCTGCAGCAGAGTTTTAACACGCTCTTTAGCATCAAAAAGCCACAGCCTATTGCATTGAAGAGTGGCTTTCAACTGAAGAAAACTAGACAGTCTAAATTTATTCAGCCAAGTGACACAAAAGAATTATTTGCACCAAGATGCCAAAGACAGATAAAGATAACTCCATTGTAATGCTTGGAACTACCATAATCATACCTTCCCATACTTGTTCCTCTTATGGGTGGTGGCCACGTAAGCATTAACATTATTCTCATTCAAATGACAACTATTTTGTTTTGCTAAAAAAAACAGAGAAAACAAAGGGAAAATGACGTCATTTTCAGGTGGAGAAAGCAGAAGTGATAAACACAGTATTGTTCGTGTCCGGAATAAACACGTTACTGGCTTTCTGCAGAGTCTGTTCGGAAGTCGACTTCCTGTCGTCAGCTTCTTATGCTTATGTCATCCCTGCTCTTTACCTCCCTTTCTCTTACAGATTCACTTACTATCTTCAAGATTACTATTTTTTTTTCTGGAAGTTTATTTGTTTGTAAAATGCTTGAAAGGTTCTCACAATTGAAAACGGTTGAGAAGTTTTTGGTCTTACAGTTTATACTCTCTATGACGAAATAAACCAAAAGTTGTTGTTTGCATATAAACGCATAAAACATCATGGAATGATTTGATTTAATGTATATACAAGATTTGCAAAATTGATGAAAACATAAACAAGAGCCTACTAAAGGTTACATCGTTACAAAAAGAGATAACAAGAGGTTTTCAAAAAACAAACATAATAAACTCTGCTTTTCTTGGTTAAAGTCTAAGCTTTTCTTGATTAACAGATGCGTAGATTTTGGAAGAGAGAATCCACTTTTAGGGTTGCTTTCTTGGTTTTGATTTTAAACTTCATGGATTTGATTTCAGCATCAAACTTCTTAATCCTGTCCGATAAATCTTTGACCAGCATCTTTTTGAGAAGCCCTTGCGCAAAGTCGTCATGTGAAAACTCCAACTCTCCAGGACCTCTTACGGTTACTTTGAAGCCACGGTTGCGAAGGTGTGCCATGAACTCTTTCAAGCTTCTGCCCAACACTGCGGATTTCGGAAGAATCTCTCTTTGAAGCCTCTTCAAATCCCAAACAACGAAACTCTGGTTGTTGCTTTTGTTCCAAGAGATGATCGCATCGGAGGAACTCTGATCGACAATCTCGTACAATTTGATGTAGAACGAAAAAGAAGATTCCATCGGGAGTTTTTTAATCATCTTTCTTAGCTATTGGTGGTGAGTAAAAGAAACCCTAGAATGGAAAAATCAGAGAGAATGAGAAGAAGTTTGATGAGTCAACAATTGGACGGTCTCCGGGAGTATATATAGAGAAACGATTTTAACGGTCATATGATCCAAATTTCCTTTTTTGCTATCAAACAATTGGACGGTCTAGATTGATCAGGTGAACTTTGAACGGTCAGATGATCACAATTTCCTTTTCCCGTTTGATATTTCCTTTTTCCAGTTTGGTATTTCCTTTTTTCTTGTTAAGACTTTGGACGGTCTAGATTTGATTGGATGAAAATTTCAACGGTCAATATTAAAGAATACAAAGTCGGTTGGACAAAAATATTTTATTTACTTTAATGGGCTTTAAGTTTTGTTGGGTTTGTTTTGTTCGGAAATAGAAACGACGCTATTTCTTATCGCCAATTAATGCACGTGACCAAACCATTTTCTCCTTGAGTCCAATTGAGTTCTCTCCTTGGCAGAACAGAACATGTGACAAATCGATCCTTAGTTCTTCTCCAATTTTTTCTTTACCTGTCCATCAAGATTCAAGAGCGGCGTCATTAACTTCAGTTTCACTAGACATTGTAACAACCCCGAACCCTCTTGAGCGACCTGTCTCTCTATCGTAAACCACTCGCGCTTCAACAATTTCCCGTGCTCGCTGAACACTTGTTCCAAACGACCACTGTCTACATCCCATGGTGTTGTTATAAGATTCTGCCATCACGTTGAACCTGTTACAGCATAGGCCGACTATTTCGTGCCTTAAATAAAGAATCTAATGAAACCGAGCTTTGTAACAACACTTTCATTTGGATTGGTTACTGTTATGCTTTGAATTTCTCGTAAGTTGGCTAATGATCTAATCAGATTTTGATTCTGCAAACAAAACCATGAGGCCTAATGATAATGAATAATACTAATGGGCTTAAGAAGATTAATAGAATGAAGCCTTTTAATATACGGGCCCATTTAAGATGTTAGCGATGTCAAGAGTTCGTTCCATCCAGCATCGCTTATCTAAAAAAGAACAGCTTCATTTATACAACGTTAGAGTTCAGTTATTGTTTGTTACCTTAAAATTGGAACGATACAGAGAAGATAGGCATGGCCCTGTGCAAGGATGACACCATCAATCGAGAATTGGTCCAATTTTTGTTTTGTGCTAAATTTTCAAAATTGATTATGAGACCAATTCTTAATTTTCATTGTTGCATTTCTGATGTTCATTGTCACATGGATTTGATTCCATTTTTGGTAAGCTAAAACCTTCTATTGTTGTTGTGCGGCTCGTGCATCGATTGTTGATGCTCTTATAGACTTTTAAAATGATCATCTACAAATTGGCTATTAGAAGAAGAAAGCTTGGCTTTAAGACTAGTGGGAAGTTGTGAGTGTGGGATGAAGGTTCTTCTCTCTTGGTGAGTATTAGCCAAGGAGATTTAAGTGGTGGTGATCCAGATTCGTCTCAAGTGGAAGAGAGTACGCCTAAAGACACCTCTCACTGTGACTTTCAAATGGTTTTTTTGGTCAAGTTCGTCTTGTGCAAGAGTGCAGTTTGGCTGCAAGTTAAAAAAGGGTCTTTAAAGTAATCAATTAATAAGTCATACCAATTAGTCATGAATTATACATTATGCTTAATCTTGGGGAAAAGAGGAATAAGAGAATGTCTAAATGGTGGATGGAATTAGTTGTATACTTTTTGGCCATTAAGATGAGAATAATTTGCTCTCTAAAGAAAAATCTTACAAGACTTTATAATCGTAGACATCATATATTCTTGATTGACATAATAAGACAAAGTGGGAAAATCTGGTTAAGTCAAACCAGTGCTTTAATCCGGTTCATTTTCTATTTAAATTGCATTAGTGTTAATTACGTGCACGGGAACACAAGAGAGAAGAAGAAAAAGAAAATTAGAGCGAGTCAACAAAGTTGCCCGCCTAACGCTTAACACACATATGAAACCATTTTAAGCAAAACTTTTGAATTTATAGCTCTCTCTCACAAAGAGAGTAGAAAATCTCGAGAAGCTAAAGAATACAAAAGATAGTTGAAGAGAGAGTACCTATGGCGACAAAAACCGATGACTTTGCTCCATTTCCAGTTAAAGATCAGCTTCCAGGAGTCGAATTTTGTGTATCCAGCTCTCCAAATTGGCGTATGCCCTTTTTAATTTAATTTTACTTTTTTGGTTACTTGTATGTTATTTGTGATAGCAGTCAAATTATGTTAAATGTTTAAAATGAAGTCACTCATGTGTTATCATGAATGGTGGTGAATTGTTACTTATATTCACAAAAGAATGGTTGTTTAAGAAAATAATTTGGTTTTTTTTTGGGATTAATGATGCAGCTGAAGGCATAGTTCAAGGGTTTCAACATTACATTGTAATGCTTGGAACTACCGTAATCATACCTTCCATACTCGTTCCTCTTATGGGTGGTGGCGACGTAAGCATTTACATTATTCTCATTCAAATGAAAACTAAAAACAGAGAAAACAAAGGGAAAATGACGTCATTTTCAGGTGGAGAAAGCAGAAGTGATAAACACAGTATTGTTCGTGTCCGGAATAAACACGTTACTGCAGAGTTTGTTCGGAAGTCGACTTCCTGTCGTCATCGGAGCTTCTTATGCTTATGTCATCCCTGCTCTTTACATCACTTTCTCTTACAGATTCACTTACTATCTTCACCCTCACCTGGTTAATTAATTGACACACCATTTTCTTCTTCTTTGAAACCATTTAACAATTTAATACCGTAAAACTGAAAGTTATTATTGTATTAATACAGAGATTTGAAGAGACTATGAGAGCAATTCAAGGAGCTCTCATCATTGCATCTATATGTCATATGGTGATGGGTTTCTTTGGCTTGTGGAGGATCTTGGTCAGGTCAGGAGATAAAAGCTCGTGTTGTAAAATTATTTGTGGACTAAGTAATCCATAACCCTAATCTTTTGCTTTTTATTGGTTAGGTTTCTTACCCCTCTTTCGGCTGCTCCTCTCGTGATTCTCACTGGCGTTGGCCTTGTTGCGTTCGCGTTTCCTCAGGTAAACGATTCAAGATTACTTTAAGAAACATCTTATTTGTTTAGGGTTTTTGGTTGAGAGGACTCTGCTCATGTTTGCTTTTTTTTTTTTGTTTCTGTTGTAGCTTGCGAGATGTGTAGAAATTGGACTCCCAGCATTGATCATACTCATAGTTTTATCTCAGGTTTCGGTTGATTTCGTGAGATCTTATATAAAACCCTTTACTTCTGAATCTCTTGACAATTATCTTATAAACCTTGTGTGTGCTAAAATTTTTCAGTATCTTCCTCACTTGTTCAAGTGTAAGAGATCGATATGCGAGCAATTTGCTGTTCTGTTCACAGTAGCGATCGTGTGGGCTTATGCGGAGATTCTGACAGCAGCTGGAGCGTACGATAAAAGACCTGACAATACACAGCTCAGTTGTCGAACAGACCGATCCGGTCTCATCAGTGCTTCTCCATGGTCTGATCATCTTCTTCCGTCTTTCATTTGGATTTCCTCTGTTTCAGGATAAAGACAGAGGATCCTCTGACAATTTCTTCATTCATTCTTAGGGTGAAAGTTCCATATCCATTGCAATGGGGACGTCCAAGTTTTCATGGAAGCGATGCATTCGCAATGATGGCTGCTTCTTACGTGGCGATTGTCGAGGTTTTTGTTACCATCTCAGTCCATATTTTTTGTTTACAGAAGAAATATCTTTCTCAAAGATCTCTATATATATATGTTCAAAATGGACTAGACGACAGGTTCGTTCATTGCGGCTTCAAGATTTGGTAGCGCTACTCATATCCCTCCCTCGGTGCTTAGCCGTGGCATCGGATGGCAGGTAAAATGGATTCATACATGATTCGATTTCAAGAATGTTAATATGTGAAGCCGATTAGTGTGCTTTGTGGAAAATGAAAAATAAAAATCAGGGCATAGGCGTTTTGCTGGATGGACTGTTTGGAACAGCAACCGGTTCTACAGCTTTGGTGTAATGAATCATTCTCTACTCACTCTTCAGTCAATCAAGAACGTTTTCAGGTCCAGGATGTTACACTTTGTTTTTGTTTGTTATTGTCCTTTGTAGTGAAAATGCAGGGCTTCTGGGACTAACAAAGGTTGGGAGCAGAAGAGTGGTTCAGATATCTGCGGGTTTCATGATCTTCTTCTCCATTTTTGGTAATGCTCAAACTCTTGATATCACTCGCAAATAATCAGTCTTTTCTTCTATTGACTGCTAAACTTGGTGCTAAAACAGGAAAGTTTGGGGCTGTTCTTGCATCGATACCATTACCGATATTTGCAGCCTTGTACTGTGTTCTATTCGCCTATGTCGGTATGTATATCTCAAGAACTAGACTCTTTCTGTTCCTTTTAGCTTTCTATAAATGTGAATGAGACCAATCAGAGAACCTTGTGAACAGCTTCTGCAGGACTTGGCCTTCTTCAGTTCTGCAACTTAAACAGCTTCAGGACTAAATTCATCCTCGGCTTCTCCATCTTCATCGGTCTCTCTGTCGCACAATACTTCACTGAATACCTATTTGTCTCTGGTCGTGGACCCGTTCACACACGTACTTCTGCTGTAAGTGTCCAAAGCAAAATAGAAAACCTTATATCATCCGTTTTTCTGTTGTCTTGTGTACTGATTCGTTTTATATTTTTGGTATATTGCTAGTTCAATGTAATTATGCAAGTGATATTCTCTTCTGCTGCAACGGTTGGGATAATGGCCGCGTTCTTGTTGGACTGTACTCATAGCTATGGACACGACTCAGTGAGAAGGGACAGTGGACGACATTGGTGGGAGAAATTCAGAGTTTACTACACTGATACTCGAACCGAAGAGTTTTACGCATTGCCTTATAACCTCAATCGATTCTTCCCTTCTTTCTGAAAACCCAGAAGACCGAAACTCAGTTTTTTTTCAGAGTGGAGAAACCTGCATCTAAAGTGATATATGTACCACCAAACAGGATTCACCTAGAAAACTTTATATGTTTCTTTCGTCTTGTTTTCCCTTTGCCAACACTTTTGTATGTTAATACTACATGTGTTTGCTTACAGATTGTAACAGCTACATATTTCAGATTCAGAGTGACTAGGCAAATTGAGATTCGAACTCATTTTTTTTTTCAAGTTTCTGGTGAATTGATCATCTTAGTCCGGCTGAAGCTGTTGGACTGGCTCCTCCAGGTCTTCCCATGGCTCTCTGGGCAAGAGACCCATCGTAATCCTAAACCCAAACGTATTTTCCATTTTAGCGTGAATGAAGCCAACACAAAGATAACTTGGTTTTAGGTGTATATAAAGGATAACTTAAACTTACCCGTTTCTCGAAGGAACTATCCTGCGAGTCAGCTATCTTGTCTGCAATTCCATAGTCAATGGCTGCTTGTGCTTGTAGATATTTAGGTCGCTTGATGTCCTCGTTGATCTGCTCTTTGGATTTACCTGTTCCCTTAGCTAACAGCTCGATGTAGTACTCAGTATTTGCATCAAGTTCCTTGGCCTGCCATAGAAAATTTTATTACAGTACAAGTGAAAACATTTCAGGGTATTACACAAAAGGGAGCCAGAATGTGAGGGCACCTTGATCCACATGTCTATGGCAGCTCCGCTCGATCTGTTTACTTTTGGCAGATATAATTTTGCTGCATCATAAACCATCAAAAACTTAGAAGATTCCACAAGTGTGAAGAAGGTATTGTATATTATGATCTCATTGCAAAGTTTTAAGTACAAATAGTTTAGAGAAGACAAACGTACTTGATGAATGAGGTTGTACGGCACGATAACCCTTTTTCCCGAGAGAAAGAAGCATTGCTGCTTGACCAAAAGCCATGCCACAATTGATAGTGTATACATCTGATTTGCAATACTTGAAACCCACAAAAAAAAAAAAAAAAAAGATACAGTGAGGGGATGAGAATTAAGGTTGGTTCACGGGTTATTCGCACACACCATTACTTTATCGAAACATAAATCAGGGACAAAAGAAATTTCATGACTGGACATGTGAACCAGACGTTTCTTAAACGAGTACCTCATCATCATAATAAAGATAAATGCACAGATTCTTTTAGTGAGATGACTTACAGAAATGGTGTCAGCTATGGCATAAGCCTCCGTTTCTGACCCAACAGTCTCCATCTTCTCATTCTACATGGCATTAGCAAAAGGAAATAGCTGATTAGATGGCTCGTCAAAGGTATCAAGCAGGTTGTCCAAATAATTCCACAAACAAATAATATGTAATCAAATTCTTGAACTGACCTGAGTCCCGGGTGAATTTATGTATAGGTAGATGGGCTTTGCTGGGTTGTCATAGTCTAACCACATAAACTGAGCAACGAGTAACTCAGTAACTGCAGGTACGATCTGCAAGTAAACCGCAACAAATAGAGCAAAATCAATACCGGAGTAGGGAGGAAACATAATGGCAAAGAAATAGGGGTTAATAGGAATTTAATGACACGTGAAGGTCTTACTGGCATGCCAAGGTAGCATATTCTAGCGTCCAAGAGCAAAGAAGGCAAATCTGGAGGAGCAGTTCTTGGTCTGTCAGATCCTCCGCCGCCGCCCCCACCTCTGTACATTTGGACACTCATGCTGTATCTTCTAGGATCTGCTACGTTCATACCGGACATACTCCATATCCCTCCATTGTCCAAATAATTTCTTCTAGACGAGATGCTTTCCTGTTAACAAAGAAGCACGCCAATAGACAGGATAAGATTCATATATTTGAGAAGCAACTTTGTTCTAAGCTGTTTCTAGATTCTTAGACTGATAAGAAGGATTGAAAGAGAAGAATGACCTCTGTGACTTTTTCGGCTTGCCTACGGACAGGGCTATCCTCCGTCATGAACATGTCCATTTGAGCTGGATTAAGCCCGTAGAAATATTGCGGTACATTCTTGAAGTTCTGCATCACTGCAGAAAAAGGCGAGGAACGATAAGATGTCAGACCATATAGTGTTTAGAGACTGGAACATGTTCTTCACTTTTTGACGAATTCTGTTCTCTTATACACAAAATTCCATTCCAACCAAGAATTGCAGCAATCAAACTAATATGTTTCACCAGTGTATTACACATACGACAACTTAAAAAGGGAAAAAGGCTTTAACTTTGATGAAATTGGTGGAGCACACATAGTTAGTTAACACCAAAATTATATTTTTAAGGGGCGGGCATCGATGTTCCTAATTCATCTTCCTATACTAAGTATGACCGAAGCTAAATGGGTCAACAAAGCCTAACAGTTCCAGAACTTCAATACTAAGGTACTTCGTGTTAGCTAATCAGAGGAAAACACAGAACTTTGTGGCCCACTTCATCACCAAATACAACACAGGAACGGAAGAAAGTTTGAATCTTCAGAACAAATCTATTAGAAGGAGTAAGGAAAAACCTCCGTCTTTGAGGTTGTCTCCTCGAAATTGTTTGGGGATGTGGTTAAAACTCATATCTTTAGCAGAAGCCAAACACTTTGATCTTCTTGTGGGTCGAGGAACAGTAGAGCAAGGCATGTTCGAGGAGAAGAGCTTAGATCCCGACAAGAATTGTGATTTGGGAAGCACAAACTTGGAACAGACAGCTTCATGGTTGAGTTGTGAAGTAAGCGGAGAGACCATAGAAGTTGCCATCTCCGATTTAGCAACCGATGAAGATGAAAAAGAAGAACAAGAAGATGATGAGATGATTAAAACGAAAGATAGTTTTTGGTATTTTTTGAGGCGAAACTAGGGATTGCTTGTCATTTTTGCTGTCGTCAGATGAAGAAGATGTAATAAGTAAAGTACAGTCAAATCTCGACCAAACCAGAATCGGTTTGGTTTTTGTAGCGGTACGGATCAATCAGTGTCTATTAAATCGGTTTGGTTTTTCTGAATTGTCTGCTTACAAATATTTGTCTGGGCTTAATATCTATTTTTCATAGATAAGGGGTTTTAATCCTTAAAACTATATCTGTAGGGACTTCTATATCAAGAAAAAATGTTTGCTTCTTTGTAATGTAGATACACTAGATAAAATCTTATCCTAGTTCTGGTGAAGAAGGAAAGATGAGTTCCGTAGGCCAAAGCATTCTCATGGCTTTAACAGTAACTGTTAACAAATATGCTTCCTCCAATGTTCAAGCTGTACGGAGAAACGAAACCAAACGCGATTCTTTAACCGCTTCTACCACTGATTTTGGACGCAGAAACATCATCTTCTCCTCCTCTTCTTTCCTCGCTGCTGCTTTGACCACCAGCGATCAGCTTCTCCAGAGTAAGTAGACATTCTTAATCAGTTTTTATTCCATTTCAATGCTTTCTTTTTCCTAAACTATGTCGTTTGTTGGGAAAAATTGTTTCAGAGTATTTGAAGAAGACTGAGGAAAACAAAACCAAGAATGATAAAGAGGTAAAGAACACGGAATTTACCAAAACGTTTTTTTTTGTTAGCATTGTGTCTGAATATTTTTCTCAAGATTTCTTGTTAATGTTGGCGGAATTAAACAGAGATTGGACAGTTACTACAAGAGGAATTATAAAGACTACTTTGAGTTTGTTGAAGGATCTATAAAGGGAAAGACAGAAGCAGAGCTCTCTGAGTCTGAGAAACGGATACTGGAATGGCTCAAGGCCAACAAATGATGATGATGGCGATAAGTTTTTTGATGATGATGATAAGTTTTTGTTGTCTACAAAACTGAAAAAAACAACTGTTCAGTGATGTATAAATATTATTTCATTCGGTTTTCGAATCTGTTTCTTCCTTCTCAATAAGAAGCAAAGGGAGCACCAGAATCCAAGCTGAAGCTTGTGGACGCAATGACGGAGTCAAGAGAGTGGAGAGGACTATCTCAAGTAATCGTTATTATTGCCTTTCTCTTATTGATATATATACCTTGCAGTAGAGGTTTGTCTGACCGGAGGAGGCATCTACTGTCTACAATGAGACCCCCCTTAAGGATAAACCAGCAATTTGACTTGGCTCGCACGACTACGGCATTTACAAAACCTTGTCTCGTCTTCACAATCGCTCTTACCTCAGCTTCTCAATCGCTCACTTGAATCCATTGATATTGATCAAGTTGAGTATGACAAATGCCGTAATGCTTCTAACATATGAGAAAGTGCGATCTTTACAAACTCTTTCAAACAATGATGAAATCCATGGGGGTATTCGCGCAAACTTTCAATCTGTTTTCTCTAAACATAAAGTGACCTAAAACAAGAGCATGATATTAAACATTAGCTAGTAGATATATTTGCTTATTTACACTATGATGAGAATCAGTAAATAAAGGACACACCATCACTGCCACAAAAATTATAGGTGAAACAAGAATTTGAAAAACGATTATAAATACATTGCATAGCAATTGATACCCCGCAAGTTAATTTTGAGAGCAATTAAGTCATCACAAAAGAGCAGACCTGATACATATACTATAAGAGAGAGAATATGTCCTGATTATAAACGAGACAAAACAAAAAACATAAGACACTGAAATACAGATTTGGCAAAAGTGACCAAGAATTATATCAATTTGGCGGACGGGGTACCGGATCCATCCACTGTGGGAGCACGAATTGTGATAATGCGATGACCGAATTTGCATCAAGTGTAGCTTCCATGTAGCTCCTGGAATCGGACGTGTTTATGCGCCAACAACCTTCACTAGTACTCCAATTCTCCGAATCCTGATGAATAGTAAACTCTTGTGTCCTTAAGTTACCCGTCACCAAACAACTGTGTTGTCGACTCCATAGATAGACGATATCAGTATCAAACGGATTCATTCCCAAAGGAAAACAGTTAACGTCAAAGCCGACAGAGGCCATGTTGATTTCCTCCCTTGACAAATGCCACCATTCCCCATCAGCATTGTTGTTCTTGAGCCTCCAAACCTTCAATCTTCGATACAATATTTCAATGTAGATAAGATCTTCTCCTGAAGTAGTCAAGCATCTCCTAACGTACTTGTTATCGGGGACAGGGAGAGGTATAACCCTAGATTGAGCATCGGCTGCTTCAGCATACAAGTCGTGAGCTACAAGGACTCCAGGGCCAGTAATTTCCAGTCTCCTTTCCCATATATTATCCTCCAGTCTCCTTTCCCATAAATAAAGAATCCCGTTGAGATTCACAGTCACGGGACTGTAAGAATAAGAGCGTTCGAGAGAACAAGAGGAGAAAAGTCGCTTGAAAGTCCATGTCCCTGTCTCAGAGGAATATATATACACTCTCCATGCAACATTCACTTCCCTGTTTCTACTAGGGTCAATAAATTCATTACAAGTCCTAACCAACTTGAAGCTTGAAACGACACCGTTCACAACACGCGTTACCAAACTTTTGGGCTTGGTACGATTATGATCTGAAGTCGGAGGAGGGATTTCAACCCATTCTTGTAAAAATGGATTACCCACGAGGGATACAGATTTGAAACTCATGCCCTCAGTTTCAGTTTCGAGGATTACTTCAATCCAAATCAAACCATGGGAAGAATCTACGTAGTAGTAGTTTGAGGCAGGGAGATTAGGGTACCGTTGAAAAGGCATGATGTAAGAGCCTAGAGATTTTGGAAGAGCCCATGTCTCGCATCCATGAAAGCCTATAGCTTCTGTGATGGGCCTACCAAAACTGGTCGGGAACATGAGTGACCAGGAGGAAGATGATCTTTTGTGGAAAGAGACGAAGAGCCGGCGGAAATACGACGATTCTATCACTGATCTCCATTGTTTGCACACCGTTTTGAATCTCGCTATGCTTCTCAAAGGTAATCTCGCAATGATCTCCGCCACTATCGCCTCTGGGATTGATCTTGTTCTTCCCGTCTCCATTAAGCTTTTTCTCATTCTCATCAAAGGTTTAGGGTTCCCTTCGCTACTTGTGTGACGTTTCATTTGCTGAAATGAAATCTCTCGTTTGTAACGTTTATTGGGCTTTATGTAATTTATTTATGTGTAACGTTTATTGGGCTTTACATAAAGCCCATTAACATCGTACAAATGTATTATCGGTTCGGTTCGGTTCGGTTTAGGTATGAATCGGGCGGGGATTTTCCACACGTCTTCCAAAATCATTTCGGCGACCAAACTGTTTGTTTCTCTTTCTTCAGCAAGCTTCGAAGAGAAGACAAGAAGAGACTATGGATGATGGCGAATCATCGACCAATAATTCGTCGCGTCCATGGGAATCATACAACACTGTCTTCACCAACGCCAAAGCGGGTTTGTTTCCAGATATTTTTTTCACACAGATTCTGGAAAATTGATCGATTCGTGGAACATATTTAATCTGTTTTTGGTTTTAAATAAAGATTTCAATTTGGAATATTATATTCTTAAAGATTGCATCTTTACTTAGTGGATCATGTTCGAAGTTAAGTTACTGAACCTCGTCAATGTGTCTGCTTATATACTCGTTAGGAATGGAAGGAGTTGACAAGGAGAAAGTGCAGAGGATTGTCTATGAGATGAGTAAAGGATCAAAGTATTTTCAAAATGAGGAACGTAAAGAAGCTCTAATGAAACAAAAGATTGAGCATATGCGTGCTCGGTGTGCAAAGCTCTCTTCCTCTGATTTATCTAACTATCAGAAGGTATGTGCCACCATTATATTTTGAGTAAGGTTTATACTTTTTGGATATAGAGCTATCTATCTTCTTCTTTTTTGGAGGAGTAGGTGTTCTCTTCTTTACATTCTTGGCTATAATAAGGACTTTTTACTTTCTGAAGGTGGTTGATAGAAGGATCTTAGATCTTGAAGCTACACGCGACCTATCCAGAATTTGGTTGCATGTTGATATGGATGCTTTTTATGCTGCTGTTGAAACTTTGAGTAATCCTTCGCTTAAAGGCAAACCGATGGCTGTTGGAGGCTTGTCCATGATCTCCACAGCTAATTATGAGGTATGCTGCTGTGATCTCCACAGTCTGTTCGAACTTATGCTTACAACTTGTAAATATTGTTAAATTTCTACTCTCTTTCTTAGGCAAGGAAGTTTGGAGTCCGTGCAGCAATGCCTGGCTTCATCGCTCGTAAATTATGTCCAGATTTGATATTTGTTCCTGTAGATTTCACCAAGTATACTCACTACAGTGATTTGACAAGAAACGGTTAGTTGTTCCTCTTTCGACATGTGTAGCTTTATGCTTTCCGTTCTCATTTCCATGCTCTTTACTTGCATATATGTGTTTCATTTAGTTTTTAGGAACTATGATCCTAACTTCATTGCTGGGAGCTTGGACGAAGCGTACCTTGACATAACTGAGGTTTGTCGAGATAGAGGTCTTTCAGGTGGAGAAGTAAGTGTGAGCATATGATATGCATTCTTTTGTGATATTTGTATCTTTTCGTTGCCACTGCAACTGTACTCTCTACACTTCACTTTGTGCAGATTGCAGAGGAGCTTAGATCTTCTGTCCATTCCGAGACAGGATTGACATGCAGTGCTGGAGTAGCGGCAAACCGCTTGCTCGCCAAGGTTCTCCTTATATGCGCATAACCTTCTATTTATCGCCCTTGTCTATCTCTTTCCCTGATTTTTTATGTTACATGTGTCTGTGTGGTCCATAGTAATGTCTACCAAAATTTTTTTTTCTGAAGCTGTCCTTACCATATTTCAGGTTTGTTCAGACATAAACAAACCTAATGGACAGTTTGTTCTACAAAATGATCGATCAACTGTCATGACATTCATCTCTTCCCTTCCTGTAAGAAAGGTATGTGATCCCTAATCGTTGGCTGTTGCTCTTTTGGAACAGTTTTTGTTCTGAAAAGTCTATGAGGAAAACAATCACATGAGCTCATTCAGTTTGCTGCATAGTGATGGAGATCAAGTTCCATTTACGTAGGTGGAATCGTATATTCAGTAGAAACTTAGTATATTTGTAGCAGTAGAGATGGTACAAAGAACTTGAAAAGTCCTCGCATTGTTTATGATGGCTGGGGGGTTGGTTCTTTATGAGTTGTCAAAACCATAGGCGTAGTTTTCTGAAATGCCAGTTGGGAATTGGTCAACAGATCGGAGGAATTGGTAAGGTTACGGAGCATATTCTGAAAGATGCTTTAGGAATTAAAACATGTGAGGATATGGTGCTAAAGGGATCTCTTCTCTACGCTCTCTTCAGTCAGTCTTCTGCAGGTAGCAGTATCTCCTGCTTTATTTTGACTGTTGCTTTCCAGTGAAGGATTTTGTTGTTTATTGCTCGTCAATTTTTTGTAGACTTTTTTGTCTCTGTTGGACTGGGGCTCGGGGAAACAGACACCCCTGAGGTTAGGTCTCGTAAAAGTATTAGCAGTGAGAGGACATTCGCTGCGACAGAAGATGAAAGATTGCTATATCCAAAGTTAGGTGAGTACTTTGCGCATTTTTGTTGTTTTATTTCTTATGAGACCTGTAAATCAATAGTCAAAAAGGCACAATGGATCCAGGGAAACTTAACTCAATGAAGGATCATTTTTACCAAGACTAATTATCATACATTAACCTGCTTGCCATAGGGGTTTTCCAAACTTTTAGACGTAATAATATATATTTTGGCTTTTAAGATTTGCTTCGACATAATTGGCTCTGAATTGTTATCTCTGCTGTTCTTGGCAGCTGAAATCGCAGAAATGTTATCTCACGACATGAAAAAGGAGGGTCTAACGGCAAGAACACTGACACTTAAACTGAAAACTGCCTCCTTTGAGGTGCTCTTCCAGACTTTATAGTTTTTTCTTGCTCTTCTTTGAAATCTATCTTTGTGCTGAAAGTTTGACAATTTGCAATTATCAGATTAGGAGCAGAGCTATTAGCCTGCAGAGGTACACATGTTCAAGTGAGGATATTCTAAAGCATGCTACAAAGCTGTTGAAGGCGGAACTTCCTGTTTCCATAAGGCTTATAGGTGCGCTTCTTGAATGTTCTTAGTTCTTCTTTCTTTAGAAACATTAAGATAAAATATACTATCCTTGCTACTAAAATTCCATTTGTGCAGGCTTGCGCATGTCCCAATTCAATGAAGGAATCCGCCATTCGGATCCTTCACAGGAAACTATTACCAAGTTCATTGTTCAAAAGGATTCCTCAAGGCAAAACCTGGATGATAATGACTCATTTGACCTAGATGCTAGTAAAACTTTCATAAGTAACGATGAGAGGTTGAGTTTATCCTTTGGTTCCCATGAGACAAGCGATGCTCAGTTGAAGGATGTTGTCGAATATGATGAACAATCCCTAATAGATGCCGACAAGGTAATTCCAAACCAAGAATCTAAGAAGAAAGAAGAAAGGCCGCAAGTATTGGAAGGAGATGCTCTGCTCAGAAAACACAAGGAGTGCGAACCAGATACAAGTCACTCGATGAACGATAGTTCTAATGCACAAAACACCGAAACAGTTTCAGTATTTCCGCAGATGGAGCCGTTATGTTGGATTGATGGGTACAAATGCAACTTGTGTGGGATCGAGCTACCTCCATCTTTTGTTGAGGAACGACAAGAACACTCTGATTTCCATCTCGCCCAGAGACTTCAAAATGAAGAATCTGCCTCTAGTTCTTCCACAACACCTGCTTCAAAACGAAGGTCAGCTCACAGTAACAACCTCTTGAGCCTGCTCCATTATTTTCTTTTCTCAAAAATCTCTGCTTCTCACTGTAACTTCATAACCGTCTTGTTAGGATTCTCGGTAAGGGAAAGGTAAATTCCAAGTCGAAGAAGCAGAAACCAGATCAAAAGGACGGTAGCAAACACATTCCAATACACACGTTCTTCACAAAGAGCAATCAAAACTTGTGAGCCTTGTTCATGTTTCTGTCCATAGTTAACCATTCCTTATTGCTAGACAATGTCAGAGGACTTCTGTGAAGTTGCTCCCTTTTTAGAGATGTTTGATGAATTCTTTAGGTGGATGCCACCTGTCATCTGTGCCATATTATCCACATTTAATCATTGTATTTTATTATTTATCGTTGAACCTTTTTCAGGAACGACGAAACCCAGAAGAAATGAAGATGGCTCTGAGCCCACCGAAACTCAATCTCTCACTGTCCAATTCCCTCGGCGAACCCAGGTCCTTACCGTCGATGTCTGATATTCTGACGTCATCAAAAGCTCGAAAGCTTGACTTAAAGATTCAAACTTTAGGACCGTTTTTCAGAGTGACAGGGAAGAACGCAGACACAGGCGGTGAGATCGGACGAGCAGAGGGAGTGGTTCGGCCATGGTTTGGACGCGGCTTGGTGCTGCATCTGGATACGATTAGACTGACGAAAGAGACGGTGGCGATGGATAAGTCTGTTCTTGGAGTTGGTTTATACGTTGGAGCTGTAGCTATTCGCCATGGATACGACTGTGGTTGCCGCACTGCTCAGCTTCTCGCTATCTACGACTCCGATCTCTACCATTCTAAGGTCTCTATATCTCTCTCTCCCTCTTCTTTCTCTCTCGAAATTGTTCAAATGAGAATTTTGGTTTAATCATATACCGAACTGAACCGAATCCTGTCAATTCGGTTTTTCAATTTATTTTTGTACTATTTGTATTAATCTAATTTCCATTCGCTTTAACAGTATACTTAACCAAACCGAACTTGTGCATGCATGTGTGTCAGCTGGTTAGGTTTTACAGAAGAATTGGGTTCGAAGAGGTGAAAGAAGTGAGTGGGTCGTCGATTGGAGACATGGCTGACATGTTGGTGTGGGGTGGAGTTGGCACTCGCATGGATGCTAATATCCATCATCTCCTTGTTAAATGGTCCAAAGTTTTCCTCAAAACTGTTTCTTAATTACTTGTATATGTTCCATCTGAACAAAAAACGAATGAAACCATGCGATTTTTGACGAGGATCATATGTATATCTTGTCTTATTCTCAAGAAAGTTTAACCAAACAAGAACACAAAACACCCAAAAGAAAGAATTTCAAAGTTTTATGTATGAGTTCTTTGGCTTTGAAACTCGACCTTTTTATCCGTTCTAATGTAACATTTCTTCTTCTTCGACAAACCGATCTTTCGGTTAGAAGTGGTGTGACACTACTCGCTCCGAGTTCCTAAGATTAACATATACACATATTCAGACAGTGACAAACTAAAAGTAGATACTTACCTTACATTTCTCAATTAGCCAGTCTGCTCGACCACCCTTCAAAGTGCCTGACAATGCACATTTTAAAAGTCATCATGACCCGAGCTAACCCGGAGATATTGCAAAACTAATAGCAGTCCCATTTCATACCAAAAGCTGCAAACACCTGCCACTGCATGCCCTGAGGAAGAATCATCTTTTGATCTTCTTGTGCGACAAAATCAGCTCCAGTTTTGTCAATGCTTTGTATACAACCTTCTACCAAACCTCCTTTGCCATTAAGAGTTCTACCCTTGCATAGAAAAAAGGTGCAACCAATTACTTACATTCACAGATTCACTAAGATCTGTGGTTTCTTAAACCAAAGAGTCTCATCTTAGTTACTTAAAACGCTACAACGAATTTTTCATGCTGAAGATGCATAAATGGTCGCTAATCATTTCTTCATAAATGATGCCTCCTTGATTTACTATCCATACATACAACACATAAATAATTAAGATGGAAGAAATATTGTAACTACATAGAAGCAAGAAAACAAACTAAGAACAGTTCTAGATTGAGGCGAAGATACAAACAACTTAGAAGGGAACTCGTGAATCTAACACTTCCAAATTTGCATAACGAAAACGAATGTAGTTTTTTTTACCTGTCTTCGGCTTTCAATCTTAGAACCTTAGCCATATGCCAAAACTCAGAGCCTTGAACACGAACAAGAGAAGCAGCTTCGTTTCATCATTTCACGCAAACAATAAGAAACAATGAACACATTTCGAATATCACTGCCTATTACCGATACAATTACATTGAAATTTCTCAAGTCCTATAATTACTCCCACTTTGATTTTGATTGGATTGTTTCACAGTTTCAGAAGGCGTGCCTTGCGCGATGGAAGATCATCGGAGAAGAATCGAGGAAGGCCACCGCGAGATTGATTCCGGAGGTCCGAATCCGACGGAGATGACGAAGAAGCAGAAGCGAACGTCTTGAAGCTTGAAGGAGGAAGCCATGAGCGAACAAGACTCGGCAAATTGGAAAACAATGGCCGTGCAGCCGTTAGGTACAGTTCTTTATCGCTTCGGTTTACTGTAATACTGGTCTGATCCGGTTTAATCCCGGTTGCGCTCCTCCTTTCCGCAATTCAAGGTATTTTTGATTTTCAAAAAAGAGACAGAGAGAGAGAAACGGTCATGAAACGATAATATGCCAAAAAGAACCGAAGCGGCAAATTTTAGAATTAGAAAATATGCAAGCTCACGAGGACCCAGTTATATCATTACACGTGTCAAATACGAGCCGTTACCTAAAGATGGATGGTTTGGCTTATAAATACACCTTTAACCAAGCGTCTGTAAAAACCTAGAAATCAGATCTAGATCCAGCTATTATCATTCT